>JAMWET010005308.1:477500-502500 GCA_024036415.1 Prochilodus magdalenae
GTAATGCGTTAGTGTACTGTAAGTAGTGTGTTGGTGTACAGTAACTCAGTTAGTGTAATGTGTTAGTGTACTGTAAGTAGTGTGTTGGTGTACAGTAACTCAGTAAGTGTAATGTGTTAGTGTACTGTAAGTAGTGTGTTGGTGTACAGTAACTCAGTAAGTGTAATGCGTTAGTGTATAAACTGTAAGTGTAAGTAGTGTGTTGGTGTGTCAGTAACTCAGTAAGTGTAATGCGTTAGTGTGCTGTAAGTAGTGTGTTGGTGTACAGTAACTCAGTAAGTGTACAATGTGTTAGTGTACTGTAAGTAGTGTGTTGGTGTACAGTAACTCAGTAAGTGTAATGTGTTAGTGTACTGTAAGTAGTGTGTTGGTGTACAGTAACTCAGTAAGTGTAATGCGTTAGTGTATTGTAAGTAGTGTGTTGGTGTACAGTAACTCAGTAAGTGTAATGCGTTAGTGTGCTGTAAGTAGTGTGTTGGTGTACAGTAACTCAGTAAGTGTAATGTGTTAGTGTACTGTAAGTAGTGTGTTGGTGTACAGTAACTCCGTAAGTGTAATGCGTTAGTGTGCTGTAAGTAGTGTGTCGGTGTACGGTAACTCAGTAAGTGTAATGTGTTAGTGTACTGTAAGTAGTGTGTTGGTGTACAGTATCTCAGTAAGTGTAATGTGTTAGTGTACTGTAAGTAGTGTGTTGGTGTACAGTATCTCAGTAAGTGTAATGTGTTAGTGTACTGTAAGTAGCGTGTTGGTGTACAGTATCTCAGTAAGTGTAAATGTGTTAGTGTGCTATAAGTAGTGTGTTGGTGAAGCGAGTCCACCAATCAGGGTGCGGTGGACACACCTGTATGGTTGATATGGCTCAGTGGATAACATCGCAACCACTCCATGTGGGAGACAGGGGTTCGATTCCCGGTCTGGGTGACTGTGCTGTGGCACACAAATAGAAGACTCCTAACGCTACATTGGCCTACCAGTAATACAAATAACCTTGTACGTTACTCTGGATAAGCCGTATACGTTTGAATTTGGGCCACTTTTACTTGCTGTGTGAACGTAGCCTTAATCAAACCTCTGAGTGTTTTTGTAAGCATTTAGAGAAAGGGTTGTTTTTATACTTGTAGCCATTGTAATATGCTCACTGACAAAAAATAATACATCAAGAAGGAGCTGTTGGAATCAAAACTTCATATTAGCTTTAATCTGGAAACCGGGGAGACCCTTGACATTCCTGGGAGACCCTTGCCGTGTGTGAGTGGCCATTATCCTGCTGAAAAATGGCAGCTGGAAGCTCTGCTGTGAGAGGCAACACTTGACCTGAACATGTTACAGAGGTATTAGTGTACATCGTGTCACTAGGGTTGACCAGCTGACCTGTGTGCTGGCTCCCCAGGTCATCACACCAGCCATGTGCCAGTATGCCATGTGTGCATGCCCTCATGTAACCAGACCACGCCTGTAGTCATTAACATATCTGGCTGAGACATAGCTGCATGCCAGGTTTTGCGATATGTGCCTAACCTTCACCTGCTCCTTTCCTCAGAGAAAAACACCCTTCGCTGAATGATGAAGACTCTCGCTCCTCGATGGGCGGAGCAGCGATCGCAACCTCCACACTTACCTCCATATCGACTTCCACATTGACTGCAGCTCACACGGCAACATCAATGGCCGGCGACGGTGCGGCAGGTGTGACTTCCCCCCCGTGTGTGGTTACTCCGGTCGACCACGATTACGTCAAACGTAAAAAGCTGCAGCAGAGGCAGGGGCAGCCGCAGGACGGTACAGTACCTGGCCCAGAGTCTATTCTCTCTCTCTCTGTCTCTGTCTCTCCTTTTCTCTCTCTCTCTCACTCTTACTCACTCACTGGGGGTGTGACCAGGGTGATGATGATGATAATGATGATGGTGATGAAGGCTTATTGTGGCCATTGGGCTTGAGTTTTTAACAATAACTCCTCCCACCCCTGCTCCTACCATCCGCACTGGGCCGCTAAGGATCATGGGAACACGGGGGACAAAGCTAGCAGGGTCCATTTTTAGAGAATGTCAGGGTTGTTTTGTTATATGAAGTAGAGGAATGCAGTAGGTGTGTTCTGATGAACGACAGCTAAGACTGAGTAAGTTGTTGCTCAAGGGAGCACAGTGAGGTAAATGATTTTTAGCACTACAGTATAGCACTGCTGCTTCTTATATTACGACTCCTGACACGACACACAGTCATTACGCACGTTCTTTAAGCCTGGTTTAGCTTTTAAAATAACTTGCACATACAGGGGTTGGACAATGAAACTGGAACACCTGGTTTTATACCACAGTCATTTATTAGTATGGTGTAGGGCCTCCCTTTGCGGCCAATACAGCGTCAATTGGTCTTGGGAATGACATATACTACGTCCTGCACAGTGGTCAGAGGGAGTTTAAGCCATTCTTCTTGCAGGATAGTGGCCAGGTCACTACGTGATGCTGGTGGAGGTTCGTCCTTCTTGGTGGTATGCTGACATTACCCTGGATACCGTGGCTCTTGATACATCACAAAGACTTGCTGTCTTGGTCACAGATGCGCCAGCAAGACGTGCACCAACAGTGTGTCCTCTTTTGAACTCTGGTATGTCCCATAATGCTGTGTGCATTGCAGTATTTTGAGCAGAACTGTGCTCTTACCTGCTAACTGAACCTTCACACTCTGCTCTTACTGGTGCAATGTGCAATTAATGAAGATTGGCCACCAGGCTGGTCCAATTTAGCCATGAGACCTCCCACACTAAAATGACAGGTGTTTCAGTTTCATTGTCCAACCCCTGTATATAGAGATGGACATTACAGTCAGATTAGTAGTATGTTAATCTCTTAGGTTACATATGGTTTACCAGTTACACAGAGAAAAGCAACCATTCTTACCAAGTCTTAAAGATAAACAGGCAAGTTCTACCTCAGCTATGCCGAGCCTCTTCACCTTTCACCTAGGGATGCACCGAAACGGCGGCAACCGAAAGTTTTTGGCTGAAAATGGCAGAAAAAAACGCTTCTGGTGTTCAGCTGAATATGTGAAAAGACTGAATTATTTATCCTGGACATATTTCATGACCCGGTTACCTTTTTCTAGGGGCAGGATGTAGATGGGAACCAGAGCGGAACTTTCACTTAGATCCAGGGTCACCATCGCTGCAGGGTTCTCTCACTGCGAGTCACTCGGGACCACCCTGATGTCTCCCAGCTTTTATTCAGTCACAGACTGTAGCTTCTCAGCGCGCTCACATGCGTGCGTAGACACCCTCACCGGCACACGTGTTTTCTCTCCGTTTGTGTGCCAGGATTCTCCTTAAAGAAACGCGAACCCCAATTTTACAACAACGCAATAAAAATGGGACCAAAATGGAATAGAGGGAGGCTCTCTGTGAAAGCAGCACACATGTCGGCTGGGATGGGTCAGGGCAGGGTATTGCGCTTTGCTGGCATGTCTGCTGGGATAAAACATCCGGGGTTAAAATGTTCAGTGTTACATAAATATGTTTAAACTGCAGTTTAGTAGTATTTTATTTAGCCTGATTAAAAAAAAATTAATGAAAATGCCTTTGGCCAGAAAATTTTAATTTTGGTGCATCCGTAATTGTACTTCTTAACTTATGGCTGGAACAAAAGGAACGAAAGCTTAACTAGCTGCTACTAAAGCTAGTAAATTTACTAACTGTTGTCAAAGGTTTTTTTAGTAGCACAGCATATAACTCACTGGATGAAAAATGAGTTACCTTTAGTTAGATTTGGCATAGACTGGACAAGTTTCTGAAAATAGATCACATTAATGTTCAGACACTCTTACATCAAAGAACTGCGCAGTTGCGTCAGATTTGGTGGTTGCCTTCCCTGGCTCAATTCCGAGGAGAGTTTCCTGTAGACTGGGATTTTAGCCACTGCTGGTAGACCCGTATAACCGTACCCTTCCATATACCTTCACACTATGGTCTTTGGCACGCCCAAATGCAGCCAATAATTAATATCTGCTTTGGAGCCATTTCCAACACATGGAACGAGACATTCACTGCACTGTACCACCTCTTCCCAATCTATCAATCCCGTCCCTCACACCCGCCGGTGTTTATAACCCCATCAGCACCATATGCAGGAGCCTGAAGTTCCTACCACCTTATACACGGAAAGTGACTAATTATTTTATCCGTTGAGGCGATGTTGTGATGATTTATGCCCTGCAAAATTCCCACTAGCGCTGGGCTAGGTTGCCAGGTAGTGCACTTTGTGTATTGATCTCTCTAGGTATCAGCACTGGCCCTTGTTCGGGCAGTGTCTGAGCTCATGGCGAGTTTCAGACTCTAACCTTCTTATATTAGCTGGAAAATATCACCAGCAGAACACTAAGCACGGTTGTAGATCGCTCTGGATAAAACCGTCTGCTAAATGCCTTAAATGTAAATGTACTGTGGGGTATATGCCTCCATTGCTATAGGCTACATTAGCATCATAGCTCTTAAGAAGCGAGCGTTGTTCATTGGCTACAGTTTGGGGTAAGGTCAGAGCTGTAAGGTTTTTTGCTGAGCTGTTGCCGGTGTATTCTGGCAGATACAAAGGGGGAACCAGGGCCTTTCTGTGCAGCCTGTTTGTGTTGTATGTATGCCTTCTGAACTGCATTTTGTCACTGGGTCTATTCAGTCAAATGTCAGCTGGCTATTGAAGGGAAAATAGGACACAGTCGCTCCATCAATTATCATTAATTTCATTGTAGTGTTACCGAGTTTCCACTTTTACCCGCAGACTTTTATTCGCGGTGGATGTTTTCCCCATATTTGTGCGAGCTGGTTTGAATAGGGTATTGATGGAATCTCACAGTGGCCTGTTTTGGTAAAATAGGGACTGTATCTGTGTCAGATGACAGGCTTGACCTAGTTACTGAAGTGGAACTCAACTTGGTGAGCTTGTCTCTCTGGAATGCTTCAAAGGCTTCTGAGGGCTATAAACAAGTCCAAAAGCTTCTCAGTAACAGTTTCTCCTGATTTTATCAGTAGCCTGTAGTGGTTGCTTAATGTTCCAACCTTTACGGTAATTATGTTTATTGACCGTTTGTATTCTGCTGTACCAGTGTTTTCATATTGCTCCTGCTGAGAAAGTCATGGCCTTTAAAGTGCTCTCCCCACCCCTCCTGGTGCAAAGTCAAATATGCAGTTGTAATTTTTGTATGTTTGTATTATACGAAACGATGATTGGTCAGTTTATGCATTAGCAATATTGACACTAAGTGGTCATGACATGGCTGTATTCTCAGACCACAGTGCAAATGTATTGTGCGTGACTAATTTTCAGTAGCTAATCATATTTGCGTGATGTTGCCATGGCCTTTTATTTGTTGGGCCAAGTCCTTAATGGACACAGTGAGGGGCCAGACTCAGTGACCCTGCTCTCAAGACTTGGTTATACAGGGTTAGAGGCGTTTTGGTTGATTTGCATTTTTACTTTTACACTGCTTGTGTTTTGTATAGAATTGCATACAGACATGCAAACATGTCAGGTGTTCAAAAAGCATTCAAAGCTTCCACCTGACAACGCAAATGTTCACACCTGACAACGCAAATGTTCATGGGTTTCACATTAAAAAGATTTTCTCATAAAAATATTTCCAAAGACTTTTGAGCTCCTCCAACAAAAATCCATATTGTCGCCAGCCAAAATAAAATGTAACTGAGCATCGCGCCTGCCTTTTACTTTATAAGAAAAGTTTCAACATGATTGCACCAATAGAAATAGTCCAAAATAACTTGGAATAGAACTTTATAGTTTTTCAATTTTAAATAAATGTTGAAAGCAGAGTTGCCATTTTTATTTTTCTTTGAACGGCATTGAAAATTTGGTTACCTATAGTTAGATTTGGCATAGACTGGACAAGTTTCTGGAAATAGATCACATTAATGTTCAGACACTCTTACATCAAAGAACTGCGAAGTAGGGTCAGATTTGAAGGATGCCTTCCCTGGCTCAATTCCGAGTAGAGTTTCCTGTAGACTGGGATTTTAGCCACTGCTGGTAGATCCGTATGACCGTACCCTTCCATACACCTTCACACTATGGTCTTTGGCACGCCCAAATGCAGCCAATAATTAACATCTGCTTTGGAGCCATTTCCAACACATGGAACGAGACATTCACTGCACTGTACCACCTCTTCCCAATCTATCAATCCCGTCTCTCACATCCGCAGGTGTTTATAACACCATCATCTTCGTGCAGCACCATATGCAGGAGCCTGAAGTTCCTACCACCTTATACATGGAAAGTGATTTATGCCCTGCACAATTCCTACTAGCGCTGGGCTGGGTTGCCAGGTAGTGCACTTTGTGTATTGATCTCTCTAGGTATCAGCAAATGTTGAAAGCAGAGTTGCCATTTTTATTTTTCTTTGGACGGCAATGACATATTACTCATTCCAGCCTTTTTTGAAATATACATTATTTAGTTTCCTATTTTACTTTCTACATTTTAAAAAGTCAAGCTATGCTTTATTTATGTTAGAGACCACTTTATTTCACATACAGCGCATGAAACAATGTCTTAGTGTGCTTATATCATTTTCACAGAACAGTCACTTACACTGATTGACATTGCATAGACTCGGTTCATGTCAGAAATGATTTTGCTTTCCAGGACTTTTTGACTTATGGACCAAAGTTAGAATGCTCGAATGCTAGATTTGATAATAGATTAGCAGCAGTCTTGTTTTAAGACCCTCCTTAAACAATCATTAATAGCGGTCCCAAATAGCGGTCTTACAATTCTCTTCTGACTGTCAGTCATGTGTGTTGTACATGTGAAGGGCTGCGTTCCGGATCTTCATGTGGCGTCTGGTGCTTGATCGGCGCTTATTGGGCAGTTGCGACAGTCCTTAGTAATCAAATTCAGACAAAAACTAAGTGGTACCTTATCTTTACTTGGAAACGTGATTGTTGCATACAGCAAGTGTTCAAAAGCTTTTAAAGAAAGAAATCTGAATATATGAAATTCAAATCAAATTTAACCAACACTTTTAATGCTAATGATGGCTTATTTGACTGTTAGCATGGCAAGTTGTTTCCACAGTACTCCATTTAGTCTTTACTTATTTCATTTATTTCAACTTCCTGTTCTTCCATTTAATCCAAATAATCCAGATTACAAAATCATGAGTCAGTAAAATCGTACTCAATATCTCAGATGTCCATATGTACCAGATATTAAAACTTTAGGGATGGTATTTCTGATTCCTACAGAATTCAGTGAGCTATGAATGAGAAGTGATATAGTAAGGCTTGAGAGGTGGCTTCTGTGGCTTGTATACTGTGGGGTGGGTTAGTTGGGGAGGGGCTAGAAAGATTAATATGTGATTTGTACTTCAGGATATGTTCCAAGATGCCGCTCTAATAGCAGCTATTGTATAAGAATACAAGAAGAGCTTAGACTGGTGTTAAAGTGGACCTATAACTGTGTCACTCGTGTTCCCATTGGTTCCTGTGGCCTGCTCAGGCTCCCTCCCCCCCTCCGCTGCCTACCTGCCTGCTCCCTCTTTGCCTGCCTCTGGCCTGCTTTGCACCTGCTGCTTCTTAACGTGTGCATGATGAGATCAACACTCTGATTGGTTTAAAAGAAAAAAAAGAAAAAAGAAACAAAAACATCCCACAATGCACTCTGCTCCACTGTGTGTGTGCCAAATGTCGTTTGGATGATTTCGTTCTTCATGACTCACTTGGGGAATGATGGTATATGTCTGTGTGTTTGGGTTCAGCCTTCCACAGCGGGTGCTAGTGGTCTGTGGGTTTGTATGTTTGTATGTACTACACTCTTACAGAATGAGCCGACTGACGTTCGGTGATGTGATGCAGGTGCAGCTAAAATGAGGTAAATCACAAAGTCAATGCTGTATGAGTTGCAGATGTTTTCTAAAGCCATGGTCTCCTCCGCAGCTAACCTCTCTCACGACCACGATTACTGCGGGTCCACGTCTGCTTTGCGAAGGCGACCTGCGTATGGTACAGACTACATTCACCTCCCTCCAGCCCGAAAGGACTAACCTCTGCAGGACAGTGGTGGAGAACCTTTGGTCCAGGCTTTTGTTTCAACCAAGGAGTGACTGGGTAGTCCAGAATCACCCCATTCTCACTTTTTGGTGCGCAGTGTAGCGCATGTGCTAATGTGTTTTCTTCCTGTGAGATCTGTAACCCTTTAAGTTCAGCGTTTAATGAAGTGCACCGGCTTACTGAAGGTACTCTCTTCACATTGATCCCTACTTGGCGCTTATTGGGGGTTTTCTAGGCACCTCTGTTGTTTTTGTTTGTTTGTTTGTTTGTTTGTTTGTTTGTTTGTTTGTGTAGTATCAGTTGCTTTAAAAAAATAGTCAAAATATAGCCACGCCCCCAAATAAAGCCACTCCATTAGGATAAAATTAAAACACATACACGGTTGAGTCAGATTATTATAACCACTTACTACTATCGATGGCAGCAGCACGTAGCTGATTAAGGAAGTCACGTTTTCGTGGCATTCTCTGAGCCCACTCATCTAGGGGGAAGTCACCAGTCTGGGTTCATGCTGATTGTCTTCCCTGGGGGCGATAAGATCTTCCAGCAAGACAATGCGACAAGAGAAGCAGCTAGAAATGTCTGATACTGTTTGGAAGAGCATGACCAAAATGTCCAAGTACTACCCTGATCCCCTAATTCCTCAGACTTGGATACAATTGAGCATCTGTGGGACCACATAGATCTTCCCCCAGCCTCACGTACCTTCCAACACCTATGGGATTCACAGCAGTCAGCATGGCTCCAGGTACCTGTGACAACCCGGTCTGTGTAGCTGCTATCCGTGCATCACATATGGGATACTCTGGATATTAGCTAGTGGTCATAATAATGTGACTCAACTGTGCAGTTTCAGTAATACACATGCTTTCCTTTCCCTGGACTGCAAGTGGTCGCTGATAGTCATACAAAGTCTTCTTCTGAAAAGTATGAAGCCCAGATAATATCATAATGTGACAAGAATAAACCTCCAAAGATTATAATTATGCTCCTTGCCGTGTTCCAGTTCATGGCAAAACAGCAACTACAGCTTCCGCTTCAGTTGGTTACTCTAGTAATCCTCTGCCATGAAGTCACCGCGTCGTTCATATCACGTCAGCAGCGCTATCAGAAGTGTATACAGGATGCCGTTTCACTTGTAGCCGTAATTTGGACAGATCTTTGTCTCTCGATGGAAATGGGAGGAAATGGAACAGTGATTTGTGCTCTAGATCAGTGTTTCTGAAGCCTGCTCCTGCACGCTGTAGTGGATTCCCTGCTTTATGGACTCACCTGCAGCTCTGAAAGGGCTTGTTGAGAAGCTGTTGGGTTGGATCAGGTGTGTTGGCAGTAAGGACAGCACTAAAAGGTGCAGTGCAGGGCAGCTCCAGGACCAGGGTTGAGCATTTCCACAATCAAACGTGCACCGCATGTTCATAATTACTTATAATAACTAGCTTCTGATGCAGATTTATTTACTTTAAATACAATTAAAATCGTTTTTAATATGCATTATGCTGAAACACAGTATTGCCTTTATTTTAGTGGTTTATCTTCCATCTCAAAGAAAGTATTTTGACTAGCTGATGTTGAGAAATCATTTGGCGCACAGTAAGAAGGACTAATTCCGTGTGTTTCTGCCTTCTTATGCCAACCAGTCACTCCTGGGGGAAAAAGAATTAATCTTGGAACAACGTTTATTGAGATACAAACTGTTTAGTGCATCTAGAAAACATCCAAGACGTGTCGATCAGGGATCAGATGCAGATTCTTTTTAAAGCACTGCTTTGGAGAAAAATCAGGTGCACCATTTCCTCTTCTTTCCAAACGTCAGCCAGGGGATATTAGATGTGCAGAGCTTCTGTAGTAGGGGTGTATTGATGCCCATGTTCAGGTTGGATACGGATTTTCATTCTAAGGGCGAAATTTGATTTAACCTTTAATGTGTTGTGTAGACGTGGGGGTGAAATTCCATATCTGATGAGTTTTGCCATGACTGTTAAACCGGTATACCATAGTAAAGCTCAGATAGGACAACATACAGGGGTTGGACAATGAAACTGAAACACCTGGTTTTAGACCACAATCATTTATTAGTATGGTGTAGGGCCTCCTTTTGCAGCCAATACAGCGTCAGTTGGTCTTGGGAAGGACATATACAAGTCCTGCACAGTGGTCAGAGGGATTTTAAGCCATTCTTCTTGCAGGATAGTGGCCAGGTCACTACGTGATGCTGGTGGAGGTTCGTCCTTCTTGGTGGTATGCTGACATTACCCTGGATACTGTGGCTCTTGATACATCACAAAGACTTGCTGCCTTGGTCACAGATGCGCCAGCAAGACGTGCACCAACAATCTGTCCTCTTTTGAACTCTGGTATGTCTCCCATAATGCTGTGTGCATTGCAGTATTTTGAGCAGAACTGTGCTCTTACCTGCTAACTGAACCTTCACACTCTGCTCTTACTGGTGCAATGTGCAGTTAATGAAGATTGGCCACCAGGCTGGTCCAATTTAGCCATGAGACCACCCACACTAAAATGACAGGTGTTTCAGTTTCATTGTCCAACCCCTGTAGCTCTAATAGCCAAAGTGTTCCTTCTTATCTAACACTGCCGTCATGCGAGTTAGATTAAGGCTGGCGCACAAGCTTTCAGGGTGGCTGATCTCCAGGAGAAGCTATTTTTAAACCTTGGATGAAACGAAAGCCCCACCCCAAGAAGAGCGTTCTCCACCGCTGCTCCACCCTGTCCTGATCAGAACGCTATCCATCATTCAGCGCTCAGCACCTGAATCCTACAGCTGCTGCTGCTGCGTGAAAGCACCGTTTCTTACTCACTTCGCACTAAAAAATCAAAACTTCTCCAAACTGCTCCTGCCACTTTGACCCTGTTATTTCCAAATAGCCAGCACTGCAACCTTTTTGCCAGCACACATTTCCATGGGGCTAACATGTTTCCAGCTTTCACCACACAAACAGGAATCTGTGCCTACGTCTTAACTAATTAGACCTTCTAGAACTTGCTCCCTGTGCTCCTCTAAAAGAAAGCAGGCTGTCAAGTGAAGATGCCACCCTGGTGGTATTGAAGTCTAGCTGAGCTCCATCGGGGGGTTTTGCTGAGGCTGTGCTTTCCTCTTATTTTTTTCTCCCCCATGCTGAGTTGGCTCAGTGCGTTGGCGTCCTGGACGGGGGCGATTTTTGGCACTGGATTGGCGCAGAGACCTGCAGAGGTGATGGGAGTTTGCTGCTGATGTCAGATACCCCCTTTCCAGGCAACGTCACTGACCCCCTCAGCATGCGCTAGGGCTTTACTGCTTTTCCTGTGAGCAGCACAACCAAAAAAAAATAATAATCAAAAGGCTTTCTCGCTTTTTTTGCACTGGGTGCATTTGGAGAAGGTGCTGTAGTGTTTAGCGCCCTCCCAGAGACGACTAGTGATCATTCCCCTTTTCCTGAATAGCACCCAGATTACATTGTCCTTCCTGTCTGCCTGCATAGCTTATCTAAAATAACTAGCCCTCTCTCTCTACATATCCTGAGTGAAGATACTGAGTGGTACACTCATCTTGTTTCAAGGAAACTTCAGCACTGCCACTTCCTAATATCTCTTTCCATCCCTGAGCCTTTTGGTGATTGTGTGGATCCATGACTCTTATGAATGGGGCTCATAAACCTGGTTTTCTGGACACAGGTTAACGGAATAGTCCGGCATGTTTCAACCAAATTCCTGTCTACCACAGCTACAATGTACAGTTGATTACCACGGACAATCTATTTAACTTGTTACTTGCTTGGGTACAAAAAAAAAATGGTGACTCAAAGCACATTCATAATACACTCATGATCAAAAGAAGAGCTGCACCCAGAAGGAAGTGTGGGATTGCAGTGCTGTTGGGAAGGAAGATAAAGGATACCAGGATCAATAAACGATGATACATTTAGACTGATATGGGGAATATTTATTGAGCTACACATACAGAAGTAGAGTCTCTCAGTATAGTGTTGGGCCGCCCTGTTGGCTAATGCAATATGCCAGACGTCTCGGCATGCAGTTGTAGAGGTTCCTAATGGTGTCCAGTGCAGATTTTGCTGTAGGGGTGGAAGTGGAGAGACACAAATCTGACCACGGTGCCTTCACACACAAATTCTTTGATTGTCTCCACCAGGACAAAAGCGTGACTCCATGACGGTCTGGAACGACACCATAGTGGTCTTTGCTGATGCTGACGTGGTGTTAAGGGCTTTGGTTGTAATGATCTGAGTGCATGTAGTCCTGTGTCGTCCAGACTTCGGCCAATGGTGCTGGCACTAACAGGATGACGTATGAAGGGTATCACTGCTCGCTGAATGTCCACGGTCATGGCTATTGGGTCAGTCAGGTATAGTGATAAGACCCGTCCTTGCCAATGTCAAATGCACGCCCAAGTGTAAAACTTGAATCTCGATGTGAAACCTACCCACCGAGTCTTATTCCTGTGGGTTGATTCCTTCTGGGTGCAGCTATTCTTTTGATGACCAGTGTACAAACCTAAGCTCTAAGGTTTAATCGTGTCCTAAAAACCAGCCCACTGTACTCTAAGGGTGAATCTTGGGATGTTGGTGTTAAATTGTGGGTCCTGCGATTTGGGCCACCCTGGTGTAAAACAAATTGGAAATATACAGCGGTGTCTTTGATTACTGTTTGGAAATACTCACGTGGGTGACGGTAACCTTATCCATCAGTAAACGTGATGCTGTATTTGTGTACGTGTGTCTGTGTGTGGTCTGCCTCATCAGAGCAAAGTCAGGACAGCGTGGCGGTCTTGTCAGACTCCAACTCTATGCAGGACGTGTTCTTGGACCCCACCAGCTCACAGGACAGCAGCCACAAGCTGGATTCTGGGAAATGCCATTCCTTTTCTGAGGACACCAACACACTTTTAAAAGACAAGCCGTCGACAGAGGAGCCAGGTATTGTCTGAGGATTGTGGTGGATAAGGAATGCTCGGAATAAATGAAGCAGAGGAAACAGATCTCTTGGCTTGCATGTCTTTGTATATTTCAGAAGCCTGTATTGGCAGTCAGGTTTGTTTGCCCTGAGAGTAATGCCATGATATTTAATATGGCGTATTTGCCCATTCCTGATCCTAATCCATTATCCATGTATTTTGTAGATAGAGCCAAGTTGGGCTGACTGGGCAAAACCTTGTTTTTCCAGAGTTCTAACTTTATAGGAGATGGAAAACTACTTCTTCTATAAAGAAAGAAAAGTTTTTTGTTCAGTTCATTCGAGAATATCCACATGGCTCATTAAGGACACAAAGTGTCACTAATGTGAAGCACCACCACTAATAAAACACCACTATTTGAGGGTAGGGTTGCCAGGTCCAGCAAAAATGTTCAAGCTGGTGTCTGCCTAAATCTTGCCCAGCTGAAGCTCAAAATGTGAATATTTCAAAATGTGCGGCTGGTTTTTCTTCCTAACCAATCAGAAGGCTGACATAACTTGCCCCACCCACACGAAACAGTTTGGGGCAGTCGTGGGCTGGAGGTTAGGGAACCAGCCTTGTGACCGGAGGGTCGCCGGTTCGATTCCCTGAACTGACAGTAACGACTGAGGTGCCCTTGAGCAAGGCACCTAACCCCTAACTGCTCCCCGGGCGCCGTGGATAGGGCTGCCCACCGCTCCGGGTAAGTGTGCTCACTGCCCCCTAGTGTGTGTGTTCACTAGTGAGTGTGTATGTGGGTGTTTCACTTCACGGATGGGTTAAATGTGGAGACTAAATTTCCCCACTGTGGGATCAACAAGGGATTAAAATCAAATCAAATCAAGAAACCTCAAGTTTCAAAGTCAGAAAAGCTTGGCATAACCAAAAGCTAGACCACCTGTCTGAAGCCGCCTGTCACTCGTTCTTTCGTTTATCCATGTACCAACACCGCTCATTTGTCCCTTCTGTTCGCACATCTGTCCCTATGCACATCTGTTCATCTGTGCCTTGCTTTCATCCAGTTATTGTTACATTGAAAGCTTGATAATGATGTTAGTTCTGTATTAGTGGTGGAGCTGGGTGCTGGACAGAGAGCTGTCAGTCATGCTGCGCATTAGCCACACCCACACAGTTCGCATATAACTCTGATCATATGATGTGGTGCATCATATTTTTGACTTATGTTTTTGTTCAAGCTTTACTGGATGTTTAATGTAACACTCCCGTTTGATGTTCTGCAGGCATTGTTAATATTTGACTCTGTGTTTTCTGGAACGTCAGTATTTTAAAATGTCTTAAGTGTGTTTAATGATATGCTTGTATCAAAGTCACGTCACTTCTGGTATATCTAGACTACTTTTTTGAAATGACTGTTTTTATGATGTCTTGAACGCCAGGCTTCTGGGTTTCACATCTAATAATAGCGACACTTTCCAAGCTCTGGATTGTAATAGCCCACACACTTGTATTTTACTTGCACCTAGTCTGACCTTATTTTACTGAAAGCCAGCAGTCAAAACACAGACGTGTTGGGCTTTAAAACAGTTGTGCACTGCAGACATTACAACTACTTACACTGAAGACACCTTTACAACAGCACAATTAAAAAACCAGTCAGGTAAAATTGTTTTAACAAAGGATCCGAAGACTTGGGGTATAAAACGTAGGCACTTTGGGGCAGATTCTTTAAACTCGGCAGTAACAGCACAGTGCTGCATGACACTGAGCCAAATTAAATAAGAGCTATTTGAAATGTCATTGTGGCGGTAATTAGTGCAGGGATTTAGGCAAGAACCAGTCAAAATCCATGTCTAAATGTGGTCATACATTTTAAAGACTCATACCAGGAGATGCACTCTTTGACCAATAACTTTTCATCAAAAGTTTTAATATCAGAACATCTTGGTACTAGGGAAGAAATGGCTATGAAAAGAGCAAAAATTTAAATTGGACTTTTAATTGGACCTTTTTAAGCATGTAATATTTCATTTCTCATTCGTAAGAATTTAAGCATTTCCAGAAGATTTTGCTAAATTTTTTACACTAATTAAACTTTAGCTTGCCATTTTTTCCTAATCATTTGAAAATTAATTGGTAAAATTCGAATAAACATTTAAGCTGTTATTTCCTATGTTTCCTATGAGTCTCAGTAATTTAATTTACGTGAAAATTACGTGTGAAAATTTAATTTCGACTTAAATAATAGATTCTTGCTGTCAGGAACTCAATGAACACGTGATAATGAGAAGTCCAATAGTTAGCTATAGTCAGCAGTTAGCTCCCATTGTTTCAGGACACTACATCACATCAGCAAAGAAGGTACTGCCTGTTATACCTAGAAAATCGGAATGATGGTGATTCTGTAATGGTGGCTAAAATAAAGCAGTGAAGGCATCAATAGATGATTAATCGAAATTAGAAATAAATAGAACATTGATCAATTCTGCCCACCGCTCCGGGTAAGTGTGCTCACTGCCCCCTAGTGTGTGTGTTCACTAGTGTGTGTGTGTATGTGGGTGTTTCACTTCACGGATGGGTTAAATGCGGAGACTAAATTTCCCCACTGTGGGATTAATAAGGGATTAAAATCAAAATCTGAATCCAATACATTAATTAATTGTAGAAGTGATCATTAGTTGCAGCCGTACTTGCAATATTGCAAATACCAATGAATTTAAATACAGCTTTCCTCCTCCCTGATTCCTCAGGTGCCTCCGAGGAAAAGCAGATGGACATCAGTTCCACCACGCTCTCGCAGGAGTCCTCAGCCACCCAGGAGTCCTCGGACACCACGCTCTCTATCACATCTCCTGAGGTCACTGGGCCAAAAACCATGACTGCTGATAACCACAGCCAGCCTCCACCCACTCCCCTCCACACCACCCCGCCCAAGTCTGGTCCTGGCACACTGGTCGGGCCCTCCAGTGAGGGCAAGCGTCGACCTGAGCCACCTCCACCTCTAGAACTGCTGGAGGTGCCGCGGTGCCTGCCTGTGGGGCGAGTGGAGCAGAGGAAGATGCTGGTGGACATGTGCCTGAGAGCGCTCTTCCTGTGCCTCAGCCGCTTTCCCCAGCACTACAAGAGCCTGTATCGGCTCGCCCACCTCTACGCCTACAGCAGGACTCACAAGGTGAGATACATTCACAAGCAAAGGATTGTAGGAGCCTGTCTGTACCGTCTAGCCCACCTCTCAATAATATATATATATATATATATATATATATATATATATATATATATATATATATATATATATATATATATATATATATATATATAATAACTTTATTTACTTGATTTCCTGTCAAAAGACCTTTAAGCACGAGTTAATCATTCCTCGGGAGATGTTTCTGAAGAGATTACATGTAAGATGATTTATTTACATAAGAAAGCTTAGGTCAAAAGAATGTAAGTGGAATATACAGGAGTTAGAACTCTTAGCTGGTAGTCACAAGAGTACAAGAGCTGGAGAACCACTAAAACGGTCACCCTCTAATTAAAGAGAACCTTTTATGCTCATTAGTTGATCATTTATGTGTGATGCTAATGTTTGATATGTGGATAATAAGACCAGATAAGACAGCTGTTTATTACCCCCCATGGGGTAATCATCATTAGAATAGAATGTAAAGTAAACAGATACAGAGCAAGAGTTAGACTAAAGTGCAAGTTATTACAAATGTGAAATAATAAATACTGTTGTTATGAAATTAAAAAAAAAAAAAAAAAAAAAGAATATATATATATATATATATATATATATATACAGTGAGGAAAAAAAGTACAAATAAATGATTATTTATAAATTATTTAAAAAATCATACATTGTGATTTCCTGATTTTTTTTTTTTAGATTATGTCTCACACAGTGGACATGCACCTAAGATGAAAATTTCAGACCCCTCCATGATTTCTAAGTGGGAGAGGGTGTTCAAATACTTATTTTCCTCACTGTGTATATATATATATATATATATATATATATATATATATATATATATATATATATATATATATATATATATATATATATATATATATATATATATTGCCTAACAGTATTTATTATTTCACATTTATAATATATATATAGTGAGAGATATTGCACAGTTACTGTTCTCTTATACCAGCTACATAAAACATAAATACTAATAATCTCGGTCATCGGCTAAATACGGTAAATACAATACAGGCAGTATCGAATACGGGAATTCTACTCTGACTTCCTGTACCTTATGCTATATTCGGGGTCTACTGGACTAGATTTACATGCTTCATTTTTCCCGAAACAAAATATTTTTCTCATACTGTACGTCTGTACTCCCCCTTCTGTCTGTAAGGCTCTGTCAGAGCTCTTGTGTCTTTAGGCCCAGCCTCCCAATAAGCTCTGTGTACTCTCATTAGTTATCTCTCCCAGTCTGTTTTGATTGGACAACCGACAGACCACCACTGTGTCTAACTTAACAGTGCCATCATCAGTCTGAGGCAGAGTCCGATCCTGAAAGTACGGTAGAAATCTGTAAATCCACAAGCTAGACTGGAGAAGGTCGTTTCTCTGTGTGCTGTGTGAGGACGTGCGAGGCAACTGAGGAAAGTGGTTTCTGCGGGAGAGAGTTTCTGCGTGTACTTTGAGTCTCAGTTTTTTATATAATTTGGTTCATGATTAAACAGCAGCAAATGTCACATCTTCATAGAATCTTCGGATTCATTCATACCATTTTATGGAATAGCTTATTTCTATCACCATGGCAGTAAAAGGTTTCTGTAGAATAGAGAAAAACCTTCCCCTTTAACGATACTATAATCCCTTGAGAGAGAGAGAGAGCTCCATTTAGCTCCACATGTGTATTTGTTTGTCCTTCTGTCTACTGTGATGAGACAGCTAGGTGCTATGGGTCTGAAAGGATATCTGCCTGTTTAAGAAGCTCCTCAGTAAGAAGAGAAAACGGATGCCTCAAACAAAGAAGCTGTTGGTGTTCTCAGAACAGTGGACTGAGGTTTGCACAGTCCTGTGTATGCCCATGTACGTGTGAGTGTGAGAGAGATCTTTGGTACAGGTAAGCCAGCTGGCATGCACACGCCTTGCGTGGGTGGGTAACATGAGGTGGATAGCGTGAGTGGGCGATGAAAGCTGTGGCCTTGCTCACTGAATGCCAACCCGGGCACGGTGGGCAGCACCGTGCCAGTCTCTCACGGCCCGAGCTGAGCTCATGCTGGCTTTATTCAGCCTGACAGGAAGCTGTAGTTGATAACAGCGGGGGACCCTGACACAGGCTGTGATTGTTCTACGAGAGCGCCTGAGGCATGGGACGGAATCGGGGCTTCCCCGGGCTTTCACTTTGCATGTGCGGTTAGCTGGTGGAACACACACTTCTGCTGCGAGAAGGGCTTTTTATACCAGACCATGACTCGGCCGTTTTGTCCCTTGCCTAGACTTCGACTGACCAAAATCCAGGCCACCAGAAAAAGTAGTATTGTATACAAGTAGCATTGTATAGCAGAAAAGCTCACCGGATGTTTTAGCGGCCCAGTCAAAGAAAAGAGGATGTGAGGTTTGGTTTCTATCAATGCCACAGCCGTCCATGTTCAAAAGAGCACATAGCAGACCTTGCTTTTTCCCTGATTAGGATAGTGATAGAATAGTGCCACCCCACCCTTCATCACTCTGTTACCTTATGAAACAGAATTGACTTGCCTAGCAAGGGGGATATGGTTCATAAACTGGAGGGGCAGTATTAGATACCAATGAATATGCAAAAGCAGGAGTGTATTATTATGGAATTCCACAGAACAGAATATATTATTATGGTTTTTTTTTTTTCTTGTTTTTTACAGCATTTTTTTTACAATTTACAGCTTCTTTAAGTGGCACATCTTTTATAAGCTTGTACAAGGATCACTAGGGCTGGCCAGTATGAGAGTAGACGTCATTACTATAATAGATCATGTCACAATATGCTTTTCTGAGCATATCCAGGATGTCATCAGTAACTCTAGAGAGCTGACCAGCTGCAGGGTTTCATTACATTGACAGCGTAATTGAAAGAGTCAGGCTATATGCTGTATATTTTTGCCAGATCACTTATCGCTAATTCTTGGCCTTCTAGCCTTTTGGGTAAAATTACTAGCGAGTGCGTTATGTGACATGTAAATGATAAAATGGAACAGTTCCTAGTCAAACAGAACAGTTCTTTAGCTTGAGACTTGTTACACGGTTGTAACTTCCTTTGCAGAAATCTCTACAGTTATCACTGCTCTAATTCATTTAGCAAATACACTCATCATCAAAAGAATAGCTGCACCCAGGAGGAATCAACCAACAGGAATGAAACTTGGTGGGTAGGGTCATGAGACATGTGAATGGTTTTGCGCTTGACTGTGCATGTGACATAAGCGAGGACGGGCCTTGTTGCTGTACTTGATTGACTATATAAGGTTCTGTTGTGAGTGCTCTCCATTCTGACTCGTGCTGTTGGGTTGGTAGCATCTTTTGCAGGCGGAGTTTGAGCAGTTGGAGAGGGGTCTCATCGTAGCGCGCCGGAAGCAATATGGTCTTATCCACGTATCATGCAGTGTATCAGTTGTGTGGATGCCACATTAGCATGCTAATTTGATGGCAGTGGATACACGAAGGCTTTTACCAACCATGTGTAGTGAAGGGTCTGGGGGACACCCAGACATCCACCCATGTAAAGAGAGAACTTTACAGCCACCACTGTGGACATTCAGCGAGCACTGATGCCATGAGTCTTCCTGTTAGTGCCAGCACCATTGGCAGATTTGTTTGTTTGTTAGTTTATTTATTTCTATGACTATATGTTCTGTAGTCAAGGCTACAGGCTGGCTCAGTATGTTACTGTTACATGATGCCAAAGCTGGGAGGGTAAAGGCTAGCACGTACTTCCTCACAGACATCCACCACATCTTATCAAACTGCCGGTAATGAAGCGTTCTTGATCCATTCAACAGTCCTGCGCCAGCTAGCATCGCACTATGTGACGGGGAGGACAGAACAAGACCATGTGGATGGCTATGGCATCTCAATGTAAAGGCTGTTTCAGTCTCGCTCAGTTAGAGTTCGTTACAGTTAGTTACTGTCTGTTGGAGTTAGAGTTGGTTACAGTTAGGTACTGTCTGTTAGAGTTAGAGTTGGTTACTGTCTGTTAGAGTTAGAGTTGGCTACAGTTAGTTACTGTCAGTTAGAGTTAGAGTTGGTTACAGTTAGTTACTGTCTGTTAGAGTTAGAGTTGGGTACAGTTAGTTACTGTCTGTGTTGATTACAGTTAGTTACTGTCAGTTAGAGTTATAGTTGATTGCAGTTAGTTACTGTCAGTTAGAGTTAGAGTTGGGTACAGTTAGTTACTGTCTGTTAGAGTTAGAGTTGGTTACAGTTAGTTACTGTCTGTTAGAGTTAGAGTTGGGTACAGTTAGTTACTGTCTGTTAGAGTTAGAGTTGGTTACAGTTAGTTACTGTCAGTTAGAGTTAGAGTTGGGTACAGTTAGTTACTGTCAGTTAGAGTTAGAGTTGGTTACAGTTAGTTACTGTCTGTTAGAGTTAGAGTTGGTTACAGTTAGTTACTCTCAGAGTTGGTTACAGTTAGTTACTGTCTGTGTTGATTACAGTTAATTACTGTCAGTTAGAGTTATAGTTGGTTACAATTAGTTACTGTCTGTTAGAGTTAGAGTTGGTTACAGTTAGTTACTGTCAGTTAGAGTTAGAGTTGGTTACAGTTAGTTACTGTCTGTTAGAGTTAGAGTTGGTTACAGTTAGTTACTGTCAGTTAGAGTTAGAGTTGATTACAGTTAGTTACTGTCAGTTAGAGTTAGTTACAGTTAGTTACTGTCTGTTAGAGTTAGAGTTGATTACAGTTAGTTACTGTCAGTTAGAGTTAGAGTTGGTTACAGTTAGTTACTGTCTGTTAGAGTTAGAGTTGGTTACAGTTAGTTACTGTCTGTTAGAGTTAGAGTTGGTTACAGTTAGTTACTCTCAGTTAGAGTTAGAGTTGGTTACAGTTAGTTACTGTCTGTGTTGATTACAGTTAGTTACTGTCAGTTAGAATTAGAGTTGGTTGAGCCCACAAACAAAATCTCGTTTGACGAAGGCGCTGAATAGTGGACTAGTCCGCTTTGAAAGGGGGCGCCCAGCTTGGCCCCTTGTGTGGTATTTAGGAGGTTATAAGCTAGCGTAATTTGGCCTTTTTTCTCTCAGCAGTTTGGGTTTTTGAGTGTAGCGACCCTGCATTAGCATCTGTATAACAATGTCATTTCCCTGTGGGGAAAGAGAAAGCTCTATTGTCCTTTAAAAGAGAAATCTGCCTCTGTGATTATTAGAGTATCCATCGCTGCTGTGCGCGCCAGGCAAGCCGGGAGAGATAATTGCAGAAAAGCCTGTAATCAGTCGTTTGACTGTGTGAATACATCCAGCGCAGTCAGCGCGGTAGAAATTCAACTGTGATTCTGTGAGGCCTAACCTTGCTTTTGTGTGTGTGTGTGTGTGTGTGTGTGTGTGTGTGTGTGTGTGTGTGTGTGTGTGTGTGTGTGCGCACAGAGAATATTGATGTGTCATTTCTTTGGCATGAGTAACGCTGCCTACAGCTGTGGATTTTTCTATTGACACAGAGCTACTTCCTGGAAACTGTGTTAAAAGCTTATTTATTTCTTTTCTTTTACTGAACGCGGTGCGGTACAAGCGAAAACATTTACACAGCCGGTGAATGAACATCAGTGTTTAAAATTCAGTATGCTGATTACAAAATGTGGCTTTGGTTCTCTCCTGACACCACAGCTTACAGAGGGGAATCCCCTTCGCCCCTTTGTAGTGCTAGTTCAAGGTCAGGGATGTGGGCTCATCCTAATTTGTCATAGAGAGTAGGTAACTCATAAATGACTCTCCTCCTGGAAGTGTTCAGCATGTGCGGTTCCCCCAATTGTTTGAAGAGCAGCTTAGTACGGCCTATGCACACGTGCCGGGCCTAAGGGATGGAAGTGAGCAGTGAAGTACTTTGGCTCGAAGGGTCAACCCAGTTGCCACAGTGATGCACAGAATTGCACAAAGGCTCTCTCTTCGTTAGGTGCTAGTTGTTCATTCTTCATGGTCAGGAGATGTATATTTATTCACGACTGGTTGTGAATATATGCATACAGTAATCGCCAAAAGGATCGCTGCACCCAGAAGGAGTCAACCGACAGCAATGAAACTTGGGAAGGTTTAATGCTCAGCTGCACATGTGATGTAGCAGAAGACAGGCCTCATCTAACTGACCCAACAGCTACATTCAGCGAGCAGTGTTGCCCTTCATCCTGTTAGTGCCAGCTCCATTGGCAGGTGGCTGCATGATGCAGCACTGCATGCACGCAGACCGTTACAATGACTGCCCTCAACACCACCTCAACGTCGCCAAAGACTGCAATGATGTCGTGCCAGACTGTCATGGAGTGACTCAGAATGGCAGCCGGTCATCTTCAGTGACGAGTCCCGCTTTTGTCTTGGTGTAGGCGACGTGGCCAGCACCAAGGTGAATGGTTTGTTGTCGCGTGTCACACAAGGCCTGGCGTCACTCCACCTCCACCCCTACCACACAAATCTGCAGGAACTGTGTGAGGATATTCAAGCTGTATGGGATGGATTATCACAGGACACCATTAGGAACCTCTACAACTCCATGCAGAGACGTCTAGAATGTTACATAAGCTTATTTCTTGGATGTGTCTGTCTGTGAGGACCATCGTGAACAGCTTCACATCCTTTCGGACCCATAGGGTGAGGGGTCTTCTCACAGTGGAAGGATGGATAGAGAGCTGTGGTGGTTTTTAGATCTGAAGCGAGAGTGGAGCTTGATGTTCTCCTCTTTTAAAGATGAGAGGTTGAAGTGCTGTATTTCTGAAGGGACAGTGTTGGTGGTCCACTGGGTCTTCTATGGTTTTTCGGATTTTCCAACTAATTTGCCTTGACGTTCCTTTTCTTTGGGCAAGTGGATCGTGCATCTGATTTTCTCAGAAACACCTCAACAGCCATTCTGCCTGGAACATGATCAGGGGTCTCTGATCAGTACAGCATCTTCTTCCGATAGTCATAATCCCTCTGTCTGTTTTTCAGCCCATCTGTCCTGCCTCCCCTTTTCTGTACCCCCCACCCCCTTTCCTTCTACCCTCATTTTCGTCACAGCACTTGTTTTTCAATCTGTGTGGCAGATTATTAGGAGAAATTAATTCAGCCCTTAAATTTGCTCATCCTAGCATGGCTAATGAGATTTAGTCAAAATTGCCATAAAAGCGTTTATCTGGTGTAATCGCGTGGAGCTCTGTTTATGGCCCGATCACACGAGACAGCGAATTCATAAAATCACTGATGAACAGCAACAGGCACTTTCCAGTCATGCAGCGTGAACCGGAAGGATTGAGGGGTGTGTTCGTGTGTCTGTGTTTGTGTGTGTATATGTATCTGTGTGTGCGTGTGTGTGTTTGTGTGTGTCTGTGTCTGTGTGTGTGTGTGTGTCTGTTTATTTGTGTGTGTGTGTGTGTGTGTCTGTGTCTATGTGTGTGTGTGTGTCTGTGTCTATGTGTGTGTGTGTGTGTGTCTGTTTATTTGTGTCTGTGTGTGTGTCTGTGTGTGTGTGTGTGTGTGTGTGTGTGTCTGTTTATTTGTGTGTGTGTGTCTGTTTATTTGTGTGTGTGTGTGTGTGTGTGTCTGTTTATTTGTGTGTGTGTCTGTTTTTGTGTGTGTTTGTGTGTGCCTGTGTTTGTGTGTGTGTGTGTGTGTGTGTGTCTGTCTGTGTTTGTGTGTGTGTGTGTCTGTCTGTGTTTGTGTGTGTGTGTGTGTGTGTGTGTGTGTGTCTGTTTATTTGTGTGTGTGTGTGTGTGTCTGTTTATTTGTGTGTGTGTGTGTGTGTGTCTGTGTGTTTCTGTTTATTTGTGTGTGTGTGTGTGTGTGTCTGTGTGTGTCTGTTCATTTGTGTGTGTGTGTCTGTGTGTATCTGTTTATTTGTGTGTGTGTGTGTGTGTGTGTGTATCTGTTGTGTGTGTGTTTGTGTGTGTCTGTTTATTTGTGTGTGTGTGTGTATCTGTTTATTTGTGTGTGTGTGTGTGTGTGTGTGTGTGTGTGTGTGTGTGTGTGTGTGTGTGTGTCTGTTCATTTGTGTGTGTGTGTGTGTTTGTGTGTTTGTGTTATTCTGGGTATTTATTGTCTGTTTATGTGTTTGTGTTTGTTTGTTTACATGTGTGTGTGTTCTTGGAATGGTATATTTGTGTCACCACAACTATATGACAGTATGAAATTTTGGTACAGTGAGGAAATTTGGTCTGTGTGTGGGTGTGTGTGGGTGTGTTTGTCTGTTTAGGTGTTTGCGTGTGTTTGTGTGTGTTTGTGTATGCGCGTGTGTGTGCATACGTGTGTGTGTGTGTGCTTGTGTCTTGCGTACTTGTGTTTGTTTGCGTGCGCGTGTGTGTGTGTGTTTGTCTGTGTGTGTTTGTGTATGCGTGTGTGTGTGTGTGTGTGCGTGCGTGTGTGTGTGTGTGTGTGTGTGTGTGTGTGTGTGTGTGTGTGTGTGTGTGTGTGTGTGTGTGTGTGTGTGTGTGTGTGAAGAGACTGTGAGCGATGAGTGGAGGGATTTTATTCCTCCTCCCTGATGTGAAGTAATTATAAGAGGAAGTAATGGAAGATATCATGAGAGAAGCTGGAGATGCACAGCTGAGCTCAGGCTGTCCTTCAGGGGTGTTTGTATTTGATGAGGAAGACTGTACAGTAATACACACATATAGTCACACACACGCACACACTCGCCTAAACATACATACACACTGACTCAATGCATGTTTTCTGTCTCTCTACAGAACCTGCAATGGGCAAGGGATGTGTTGCTAGGGAGCAGTGTCCCATGGCAACAGCTGAAGCACATGCCAGCGCAAGGACTTTTCTGCGAGAGGAACAAAACCAATTTGTTCAACGTAAGTCTGATACGCACGTGTACACGCCTTAAAACTCATCAACCGCACCTCCAACTCGGGGT
>JAMWET010005308.1:507500-522500 GCA_024036415.1 Prochilodus magdalenae
TGGCTGTTCTAGATAGCTTCAGGCACTGACTTCAGCTGCTTTGTTTTGGACTCAGGCACACGATCACACAAACTTTCTCGAGCTTGCACTCGCGCATATGCGCTTACATATGCCTCCACCCACACTCTCCCACAGCGAGACCACCACTCACTTCGTGCTTCCACTGCTGCCGTTTTGGCAAAAAAGACAAGCCAAGCCCAAAACAATGGCCAAAGCCAGTTTGTGCCCTGGCTGTCTGCCTCATCTCATTGGCCTGTCTTGTTTCCTTCTCCCATGCAGTGTGGCATAGTTTAGCAGAACAGGGGTTTTGTCTTGTTAACATTTTTCAGTCATTGTTTTTTGTTTTTTTTGGCCAAGAATGAATCCATCTTACCTGTCACTATCATATCATCATCTTTACTTATTAGGTATTATTCATACCTAGGAAAGTTTACTAGTATTGATACAAACGAAAAGACATAGAATATAGATAAATAAATAAATGGATTTAAATGTGCCATACTGACTGATGTGTTTGTCTGTTAATAATATAAAAATAGTCTAAATTGTAGCTGGAGTTACCCACAGTTCTTTGCAGTTTGTTTATATTATCCTAATCACGTCATAGCTTTCTTATGTCTCATTAATGCTCCCCTGTTTATGTGCTGTAGCACGTTACTCTGACGGTCTGGATACAGTTTACTGAATGTGTGTTTTTGTGTGCCTGTGTGTGTGTATGTATGTTTGTGTGTTTGTGTGTGTGTGTGTATGTATGTTTGTGTGTGTGTGTGTGTGTGTATGTATGTTTGTGTGTGTGTGTGGGTGTGTGTGTGTGTGTGTATGTATGTATGTATGTATGTGTGTGTGTGTGTGTGTGTGTGTGTGTGTGTATGTTTGTGTGCGTGCCTGTGTGTGTGCATGTGCCTGTGTGCGTACCTGTCTGTGTGTGGTGCCGCCTGTGTATTTGTGTGTGTGCCTGTGTGTGTGTATATGTGTATATGTGTATGTGTGTGCGTGTGTGTGTGTGTGTATGTTTGTGTGCGTGCCTGTGTGTGTGTGTGTGTGTGTGTGTGTATGTATGTTTGTGTGCGTGCCTGTGTGTGTGCATGTGCCTGTGTGCGTACCTGTCTGTGTGTGGTGCATGTGAGTGTGGTGCCTGTGTGCGTATGTATGCATGTTTGTGTGTGTGCCTGTGTGTGTGTGTGTGTGTGTATATATATGTATGTGTGTGTGCGTGCTGTGTGCATGCCGCCTGTGTGTTTGTGTGTGTGCCTGTGTGTGTGTGTGTGCCTGTGTGTATGTGTGTATATGTGTGTGTGCGTGCCGCCTGTGTGTTTGTGTATATATGTATGTGTGTGTGCGTGCTGTGTGTGTGCCGCCTGTGTGTTTGTGTGTGTGCCTGTGTGTGTGTGTATATATGTATGTGTGTATATGTGTGTGTGCGTGCTGTGTGCGTGCCGCCTGTGTGTTTGTGTGTGTGCCTGTGTGTGTGTGTGTATATGTGTATGTGTGTGCATGTGTGCGTGTGTGTGTGCAAGCCTGTGTGCAGGATCTTCCTGAAACTCATAACTAAGAAAGGCGTGCTACACTAAGATGTTCGAGATGACCTGACGCGCTCCTGCTTTAGCAGAACAGAATGAATGTTGGATGTGGTTTTGTTTTTCCGCTTCTGCTTTGAAATGGCAGTGTGCAAAGCACAGCACCTCAGAGAGGAATTTGGGACACCCCTTATTTTCCATGGTTTACATCATACAGGAACTTCCTGTAAAGCTCTTTCCTTCTGCATAATGAGCTGCTGTCCCTTTGAAGATGGTTTACACATAGCTCTGAGGTGTAGACGTAGCTTTATGGTGATTAGTGGAAACTGCTTATTTAAAATTGCTCCTGGTTCTGGGGTCTTCAAGAGCCTGTTTGGGGACAGTGCATGTTCCCAGCTGTGCTGGTAATCTGTTACCCGTATCTATGATATACTAATCCTGTATGATTTGTAGTTTGAGTTGAGTTTATGGCTTGTTGAACCCAGTAGAACACCTTAGGCTCTCAGTGGGTGGCAGAGTGGTCGCTCCTGTATTGTGGAATCTCCTTTCTGAGTACTGCCTGGGTCTTTGTGTCTTGCTCAGCTGTGTTGTGCGGAGGCTGTAGAGTTTCTTAGCTAACTCTGGACACAGAGAGCGATACGCTGGTGAATGTGGTCAGTGCTAATCTGAGATTCTGACCAAACAACATCTCCACTTCCCATATAGGTGCACTTTGTAGCTCCACAGTTGTAGGCTGTAGTTCATCGGTTTTTCTGTTTTCTGTATTACCCTGTTCTTCAATAGTCAGGACCCCACAGGACCACCACAGAGCAGGTATTATTTGGGTGGCAGATCATTCTCTTCTCAGAACAGCAGTGACAATGACGGGATGGTGGCGACGAGGTAGTGCTTGTTGTGCTAACAACAACAACAACAACAACAACAACAACAACTTTTTCTTCTTCTTCTTCTTTTTCTTCTTCTTCTTTTTCTTCTTCTTGCATATAAAATTACATATAATATATATATATATCAATATTATGTTGGTATTTGCATAGGTATTATATATATGTAAGTACTTTCTGTATGTTGTTGTTGTTGTTGCTGTTGCAATATCCATATAGGGAAGTCTGTTTACTTGGTGGCTGTTGGTCTGCATTTTGAATGGCTCAATCACTCCCAAGACACTGAAACTGGAGTGTGAGTTAGATTATAAGCTCACCGTTAAACTCTGATAAAAGCCTCATAGATTATTTGTAGCGTTTGGCTCACTAAAGCCCAGGTGCCATGTTCTTCAGCTGCTGCGCTTGTGCAGGTCTCCACAGCGAGAGGGGATTTCCCTGCTAGCGTTACAGTATCACCAGCCCTTCTTCACACGCGGCATAACCAGCAAACTGATCTGCTCGTTTTGAAGGGACTTTCTCCGTAATCAGACGCTCGGGTGAGTGCTACGAGCTTTTGTTAATGCTGCAGCCGGTGACCACCTTCGTACCTCCCTGATGGAAGTAAGGTTTGCCCAAGTCATTGTGGAGCTTCTCTGCTGATCCACAAAGTACAAAACAACAAAACCAGTGAATAGAGAAGCTTCTGTGGACCATTATCCGTATCTCTCGGCTTATCTGTTTATGAAACATTATTAATAGTAGTGTGTGTGTGTGTGTGTGTGTTAGAAATATGAAACACATGCTGGCTTGTATGTGCACTGTGTCATGACACTGAGTAATGTGCTTTACCACTGAAGCTTTTCCAGTTATGAAACCTGTTATTAATTAGTGCTTTCTATTCTTAACCAAACCACATTCCTCACTTTCTGTATATCAGAATTTTCCATATGACATTATACTGTATTTACAAACTACAGGTCCTTACAGTCAGCAACTTTACAGTCTGTTTTTCCTGTTAACAACAGGAAACGGGGAAGCCAGGTGTGTGTGTGTGTGTGTGTGTGTGTGTGTGTGTGTGTGTGTGTGTGTTTACCAGGGTGGAACCACATGATAAGAGGGGAGGAAGGGGAAACGAAGTGTCTGCTACACTTGCTCGCTTGCACACACACACACACACACACACACACACACACACACACACACACACACTCTTCCTCTTATGCCCTGCTATCTTCTCCTCTTTGCATTTTGCTTACTCTCTCTCTCACCCTTGCACTCCTGCGCTCGCTCTCGCGCTCGCTCTCTCTCGCGCTCGCTCTCTCTCTCTCTCTCTCTCTCTCTCCCCCCCTTGCTCTTTCTCTCCTTCTATGTTTGTGTATATATTGTGTTTGTGGGGGCGGACGCTGCTGGCAGAGAGAAGATCCTCTGCACCCTGATTGGCTGAAATGATCCAGTGGGGCGGGTCCTTGGGCTGTGTACAGAGAAGGAGAGCTAGAAAGTGGGAGGAGGGGGAGTAGTGAGTGAGTGAGTGAGAGAGAGCAAGGGGGAGCACAAGAAGGCTGCGAACAGAGCAGAGAGAGAGAGAGAGAGAGAGAGAGAGGGCGGAAAAAGCAGAAGAAGGCTGTGATCAGAGCAGAGAGAGAGAGAGTGAGTGAGAGACAGTCAGCGAGTGGGAGAGGGAGAGAGAGAGAAAGCGTGGGCGTTTTGTTTTGCGATGGCAGCACGGCTCGGAGGAGAGAGAGTGCGCACATGTGGTTGAGCTGCACTCGTTCGCCGATCCCTTCTTCTTCTCTTTTTTCTTCCTCCTCCTACTGCGCGCGTGCAGCCCGTTCCCTCGAGCCTCGGACTGCTGGACGAAGTCAAAACATTTCAGAAAAAGGGAAGAAAAAAAAAAGAGAGAAAGGAAAATTGAAAAACAAGCTAGCCTCCCACAATCCCGTTCAGGCAGAGTAGCCTCTCCTCGGTGATGGTGAGTTACTCTTCCATTTCCCTCAGTTGCTCTCTGGTGATGTTTCTGCTGCGTTCATATGAGTGGAATTCTTCTAGTGCTGCGCTGCTGGACGAGGTTAGCCCAGGGGAGGAGTTACACACAGGCAGAGGGATGAGGGTGTTGAGTGAGTATGGTAGAGCTGGCTTTCATTTTGATCAGAATCAATATCACAGTCTTTGCCAAATCTGTCTCGGTGCATTTGGATTTGGGTTAAAGGGGAACTCCACCGACCTATCAAAATTCCTGACTAATTCCGGGGGTTTGGTGTGAAGTCTAGAGAAACCTGGTGCATCAGAAGTGGTTTATGAGTTTACATGTAAACGCTGATTCACAAACAGTTACATACTGTAAAATTAAAATAGCATTATTTTTAATGTCTATTTTACGAAACTGTCATAGTATGAAAACGCACCAGAATATGCATAAGTTTGCTAATGCTAATGTTAGCAGTGCGCTCTTATTCTACGTGTTTATATTTCGGAGTGGTAGAGTCTAGTGACTGTGGATTGATTACGACACTGATATCTGGTGTTCAGGCCGGGCACCTCTGTACACCACATTTTTGCATATGAACTAATAATTAAATATGGATACCGAGCTTTTGAGAATCAGTACAGAATTCCAAAACAGTAACTTTACAGGAGCAGAAAAAAACTTTCTTAACTTTTATTATAAAGACAAATGATTGTTATTATTAATAGGCCAGTTATCATAATATGTTAACATAGTGTCAAAAAAAATGTGTTACAAATTGGAAAACAGGAGATATGATGTTTTGTCCCAACAGTGAAGATGTTTATATTCATATTGCAGAGGTGTGTGCAGGTGAAGTAATTCTCCAGGTTTTATATTAGTTTAATCATGTATGAATTTTTTTGTTTAGATTTTGCTTGTATCAGTAATGCATTATGAGCATAATTAGTGCATTAATCTTGCAGAAAGCTGTTAAATGAAGTGTTAAAAAAAGTTTCCTATCGGTTTTTAACAATAAATGTGAGATGATGAAGGGCATTATAGGGCACTAAATCCCAAAAATGTTTTTTCCCTCCATATTTATGACTGTGAAAAAGTCAGCATTATATATGAAAGGACACGTGTAGGTTTACATGTGGTATTGGTTAGTAAACAAAATGGCTATACTTGTGCTGTAGACATTGCGACCTCTGGTTCCCATAATCCTGAATCTTTATCATTTTAACCCTTTAGTTGTTTTAATTTTATTATTTATTGTTTTTGTTGTTATTTGTTTTATGGGTGGAATTTCAGATTCAGATGGAAGTTTTAAGCTTAGAATAGAATCATTTATTTACAGTCTGTCATTAACAGGTTGTAGTAGTAATTTAATCACCTGTCAGTATTATAATCTTTAGGAGGAAAGTAAATTGACTTTTCTTCCTCTGATGTGAATTTCTATGAATATGTGATTTTATTGCCAGATATTTCATATAAGTTAATGTTTTCCAGGACACAGATATATAGTTTTCATATCCTGTGATGGGTGATGAGGATGTTTCCAGCTTGGGATGTTAGATGGTTTCACTAATGCTGTAGTGTGATGGGACGGACAGAAATACTGTTTTTTAAATGTTGTCCTTATTACTTTATATATTAAATTATATAATTGAATATACATAAATTTACATTTGCCTGCACACAGTTTAGGAGAACATTCAGGTCAATATGGCACACGTGGCACCAATAAAATGACTTGCATTCGTTTTTGTTATCTTGCGATATAAGCCTTATCTAAACAGCTAGAAATCAGCACTGTTATTATATATATATATATATATATATATATATATATATATATTATATATATATATATATATATATATATATATATATAAATAAATAAATAAAATGTGTATGTGTGTGTCAGAAAAAGAAACGGTGTACGTCTGTAGGGAAAGGCTTTATCATATTTGTTCAGGGAAGAGTGTTTCACTGAAATCGGTTTTAGGTTTGTGTCGTGCTTTAGGTTTCTTTGGTACCATTGGGAAAAACCGCCATATTGCCAGCACTTATGCATATCGTTGCTGTGCAAAAAAACAACAGGTATCTCCAAAAAGGCAACTTTACAGGAGAGGTCAAAAACTCATTTCATTTAAATGGAAGTCAATGGAACCAGACGTCTTTCCAAGCAGTTTTGGGCCATTTCTGTTAGTCCATTCTTTACTAAATTTCCACACAGTGTAAACAGCAGCTCATGTGATCAAATGAGACATAAAAGTCAAAATCAACAAAAATGGAGATGCATGTTTTTCATTGGACAGCGACGATATACTGCAAAATGAAGATGGGATTGGACGGCCCCTAATTTGAATTATATACTGTAGCATTACACTTGAAAGTGTTAATCGCATCATTTCATATTTGAACCTCCTAAAATCGCAGACTTGCAGAGCAATAGGTAGGTATGAGTATCTACGTTGAGGCCGCACTTGTTGAGCTACTCAGTGCTATGGGGTTTAGAAACACTCAGCGGGTCCTGGCCATATAATGAGCTAATACCGCTAAAATCCGTGTACGATTACCATCTTTCAGGACGTCAAAACAGAAGTACATGTTGGATACAAGTCAGGGACCTCCCTTCCTTTACATAAGCTCCGGCCAAAAAGGCCTGTAAGTTATTCGTTTCCTCAGATTCCTCAGCGACTCATATGGAATAGCACGCCTGCTTTCCTTTATTACTACCTCTGTTCTTCTCAGGAGACTGGAGAAGTCTGGGGGGAGGTTTTTCAACACCTCCAAAGTTCAGTCTTAGAGGCTGATTGCATTTTCTGCTTCTCACAATCCAAATAAACCCGAGTGTATCGGTGATGTCGAATCTGGACTCTGGGGTGGTCAGTCCATTGTTCTGAGAACAGAAGCATCCTCTTTGTTTGATCTGCAGGTTTTCCTTTCCCCAGTGTGGAGCTTCCTTACAGCTACACATCCTTTCAGACTTGTACTGCTGAGTTCTGTTCTCAGGATGGACAGGTCCACCTGCGGACCAGCGGAGCTTGATGTTCTCTTTAGGAACCGTGCATCTGTTTGGGGCCGTTTTGGCGGTTACCAGTGCCACAGTGAGTTTGGCGGTTGATGTCATGATGGGAAAGTTTCAGACCCTGTGAGCGCGTATGTACGTGTGTGTTGACTTTTCTTATGATGCATGATGGCAGGTCACTCGCGCTCTTCCCGCTGTTCTGCGTCTCATCAAGCCGAGGGCAGCCGTAATGACCACAAATGGAGCGAAAGAGTCAGAAACTGCATGAGTCAGAAAAGCCGGGAACCTCCTCTCCCCCCCCCACTCTCCCTCCTTCCCACTCTCCCTCCTTCCCTGTGTTTCCCTCGGCCTCCCTGCTTTCCTTCGTGGAACTCAACTCTTCAGCTTTTGGAGAACAGTGCCTCTGGGAATTGGAGAATGCAGAGTGCAGAAGAAAATCTGTCCATTTTCTTCCCAAAACAGATCAAAAAACAAAATAAGAGCATGACTGTGCACCATGTGTGCTGGCTGTCAGAAGTTTGGGGTCACCGTGCCTTTGTTTGGATTTGATTTTCGGTTGTTCAATGAACTTTTCAGTCAGTTTAGAAAAACGTGGCACTTTGCCTTCCTAGGTATGAAGTCAGACTTGGCAACATAAAAACTGCACTGATTTCATAGCGCTAAAAGTTAAAAATAGGCCGACATGATTTTAAATGTTTGACTATTATTACCATATGATTTTTTTTTTTTATTATTATTTTCTTAAATTTAATCAACAGCGGAAATGCTTTTTGTCGCCGATTCCTAAACAAACAAGCAGCCTCTGAACGCGCTCTTCTAAATAAACTTAAGGCAACATCACTAGAAGGCCACTTTGTGCATTGATACTGGCAACCATGTTTTATGTGGACCATTCGCAATCAGGTGGAGATCTCAAAACAGAACAGATGGTCTTAGAACAAATGACACATTGATTAGAACCAGTCATAGTCAGCGGGAGGTAAACATTGCGGTTATTAAAACCAGTCACAGTCTGAGGGAAGCCTCAGAATAAACATTGGGGTTATTAGAACCAATCACAGCCTGGAGGAGGTCTTAAAACAAAGATAGGACCAGTCACAGACATGGGAGGGTCTCAGACATGTTGGTGTGAAACCAGTCACAGGCAGGGAGCGTCTCAGACATGTTGGTATAGAACCAGTCACAGTCAGGGGAGGGTCTCAGACATGTTGGTATAGAACCAGTCACAGGCAGGGGAGGGTCTCAGACATGTTGGTGTAGAACCAATCACAGGCAGGAGGTTTCTTTAACATGTTGTTGTAGAACCAGTCACAGGCAGGGGGTTTCTCAGACATGTTGGTGTAGAACCAGGCACAGGTAGGGGGTTTCTCAGACATGTTGGTGTAGAACCAGTCACAGTCGAGGGAGGGTCTCAGACATGTTGGTGTAGCACCAGTCATAGGCAGGGGAGGGTCTCAGACATGTTGGACTAGCACCAGTCACAGTCAGAGGAGGCTCTCAGACATGTTGGTGTAGAACCAGTCACGGTCAGGGGAGGGTCTCAGACATGTTGGTGTAGAACCAGTCACAATCAGGGGAGGGTCTCAGACATGTTGGTGTAGAACCAGTCACAGGCAGGGGAGGGTCTCAGACATGTTGGTGTGAAACCAGTCACAGTCAGGGGAGGGTCTCAGACATGTTGGTGTAGAACCAGTCATAGTCAAGGGAGGGTCTCAGACATGTTGGTGTAGAACCAGTCATAGTCAAGGGAGGGTCTCAGACATGTTGGTGTAGAACCAGTCATAGTCAAGGGAGGGTCTCAGACATGTTGGTGTGAAACCAGTCACAGTCAGGGGAGTGTCTCAGACATGTTGGTATAGAACCAGTCACAGGCAGAGGAGCGTCTCAGACATGTTGGTGTGAAACCAGTCACAGTCAGGGGAGGGTCTCAGACATGTTGGTATAGAACCAGTCACAGACATGGGAGGGTCTCAGACATATTGGTATAGAACCAGTCACAGTCAAGGGAGCCTCTCAGACATGTTGGTGTAGAACCAGTCACAGTCAGAGGAGGGTCTCAGACATGTTGGTGTAGAACCAGTCACAGGCAGGGGAGGCTCTCAGACATGTTGGTGTAGAACCAGTCACAGGCAGGGGAGAGTCTCAGACATGTTGGTGTAGAACCAGTCACAGGCAGGGGAGGGTCTCAGACATGTTGGTGTAGAACCAGTCTCAGGCAGGGGGTTTCTTAGACATGTTGGTGTAAAACCAATCACAGGCAGGGGAGGGTCTCAGACATGTTGGTGTAGAACCGGGCACAGGCAGGGGGTTTCTTAGACATGTTGGTGTAGAACCGGGCACAGGCAGGGGATTTCTCAGACATGTTGGTGTAGAACCAGTCACAGTCAGTGGAGGGTCTCAGAGATGTTGGTGTAGAACCAGTCACAGGCAGGGGAGGGTCTCAGACATGTTGGTGTAGAACCAGTCACAGGCAGGGGAGGGTCTCAGACATGTTGGTGTAGAACCAGTCACAGGCAGGGGAGGGTCTCAGACATGTTGGTGTAGAACCAATCACAGGCAGGGGGTTTCTTAGACATGTTGGTGTAGAACCAGTCACAGGCAGGGGGTTTCTTAGACATGTTGGTGTAGAACCGGGCACAGGCAGGGGGTTTCTTAGACATGTTGGTGTAGAACCGGGCACAGGCAGGGGAGGGTCTCAGACTTGTTGGTGTAGAACCAGTCACAGGCAGGGGAGGGTCTCAGACATGTTGGTGTAGAACCAGTCACAGGCAGGGGAGGGTCTCAGACATGTTGGTGTAGAACCAGTCACAGACATGGGGTTTCTCAGACATGGTTTGAGGAAGGTCTCAGAAGAAAAGACAGTTATCAGAAACAATCGCAGTCATGAAGAGCTATAAAACGAACCATGCAGGGCTGCATTCATCCGCAACAAAACAGAGCTAAATGTTTATTTAAGCAGACACTCGGTGTTACGCGAGCGCTAGAGCCATGCCAGTTGAGAAGGTGGATCCTGAAGTAGTTTATTTAGAACCAGTTAACAGTGCAGCTTGGAAAGAATCGCTGTCAGGTAACTGTGACTTGTTACGCACTCATACTGAAACTCTGTTTGGAATAAAGAGAGTTTACAAACACCAGGGAAGTGCTGACTTCACAACCAGGTGCATGAATGGCTTGGGAGTAGGGCATTATTCCCAAATTGGTAGGGAATTATATATTGACAGTTTTTGGGGGGTTTGATTAAAAAAAGAAAATATTATTCGATCAATTAATCATTTATTAAATGTATTAATACATTGTTATTCTAAACAATATTATTCTTGGTGATCGATACATTAATAAAGAAGTCGTTCCTTTGTACAGAAATGTTTGGGAAGGCTTTTCCAAACTTCTGCCAGGCTGTGTGTATATAGGCCGTGACGGAATTTTTCTGACATATCCGGAAAAGCGTGCGTCAAAGGCTGATCATGTTTCATGAGTCTGTATCAGCAACATCTCCAGGCCTGTTTTAGCTGTCGGGCTGTCTCTAGCAGGGCGTGTTGCGGGTGGTGTGTCGCTTTTCATGTGATGTGTAAAAGTTTGCTAGTAGCGCCTGTACCCGGGTATCGCTTTCTGTCTGTGGCTTTGTGGAGGAAGCGTGTGCAGCTTGGAGTGTTTGTATAGTGAGGAGCTGATTAATACAGGCAGGTCTGGCTGACTGAGCTGCTTCGATTGAGAGGAGGATGACTCTTCTCTGCTCTGCTTTTAAGAGTGTAATGATTTTACTGTCACTGGATATCGATCACGCTGGAGGCTCCCACAGGCTACCTCAGACATGACGGATCAACCTGTGAGAGAGACCCCTGCTCGAATGAGCTGTATGCTTTTGGAGAGGTGTATCTGGCTTTCTGAGCTGCAGGGAAGGTGCAGGCTTTAAAAAGTGGAGACTGTGGTGGCGGGTGTGTTTTGTACATGGCTGCACACGGCAGACAAAAGGACCTATGAAGTGAAATAGCCTGGCACTTACACTCATCATCAAAAGAAGAGCTGCACCCAGAAGGAAGTGTGGGACTGCAGTGCTGTTGGGAAGGAAGATAAAGGGTACCAGGATCAATACATGGTGATACCTGTAGACTGATATGGGGAATATTAATTGAGCTACACATACAGAAGTAGTGTCTCTCAGTATGGCATTGGACCACCATGTTTGCTAACTGGGTTTGTATGTTTGTATGTGTAGGGCTTGAAAATCATTCCCAGATCAAGATGTGATGTGATGTGATGTGATTTTCAATATTCAATAACTCCTGACCATGTACCACATAGGTTTCATAACGTTCAGTGCATAGCATAACCCCAACCCCTCAACCCACCCCCCTACACACACAGACTCTATGGTAGACCCTCAGACAGGGCCGAGGGCCGAATCGTGATATTTTTCGTGAGAGCGTGAAACTGCAGCACGCGGCTTTTTTCCTCCTTTCTCTCTCTTTTCTTTTCCGTACTGTATTTGTTGCTGATAATGAATGAATAATTAATTTTTGCAGCATGGGAAATATGCTAATGTGCTGAAGCAAGCAAACCGTTGATTTGGTAGTTGCATCTCGGTTGCCAAGGCAGCTTGTAGCGTGATGCTGATTGAAACTGGACTACCTGTGTTTCCCCCGTATGTCCTCCATCCCACACCTTCTGTGGAAGGAAGAGAGCACCGTCTCCTCGGTGCAGAGGGGATAGCACTCACTCACTCACTCCCTTGCTTATAGATGGACAAGGAGAGAACATGAAAGAGAGATTAGGTCAACAAATTCACCCCCTACACTTACACACACACACATCACACTCCTCTCTCAGCAGTGGAAAAAGGAGAGAAGAAAGAAATGCAGTATCGATCCTGTTTTTTTTTTTTGTTTGTTTTTTTTCCTTGTCCTTCCTTATGTTTCTAGCTCATATCTCGCACGTCTCTGAGAAGCCTTTTTCAGGTCTTTCTAATGGACCATCTTGGTCTGTTTGGGTGCTTTAGCTCATTGTGTTTGTCATGGACACGGAGGGTTGGTGGTATCGCACATGTTCATGAGTTCCTAAAGGAATCAAACAATTTAGTAAAAAAGCACATTTCCCTCTGCACCAAATGTAGTTGATCAGCCAGGACATGTTTGGAACGACAAAGCTCATGTAATGGAAGCATGTGGTTAATGTAGTTCAGCGGATAACACCACTGCCCGCCAGAGAGCCACCACCACATGACTGGGGTTCGAATCCCGGTCTGGGTGACTACGCTGTGCTACACCAATAAGAGTCCTTGGGCAAGACTCCTAACACCACATTGGCCCACCTGTAATATGATTAACCTTGTAAGTCGCTCTGGATAAGAGGGTCAGCTAAATGCCGTAAATGTAAGTTTGTTCCGCAACCGTTAGCACGGTTTTAACAGCAGGCGTGAACATTCTTCCCTCAAGGCAAGGCAGGCGCAAACTCTATAAGCTATGCGCATACTGTTTGACGTGTCCTTGCATTCCAACATGCATTGCGATGCAGTTCCTAACACGGTGCAAGCTGCTTCGCTGCAAGGGCCACCATAGTGCTAACCCTAGGCCTGGCCAATTTGACTTGTACCACCAGCATGCATTCGTTCGGTCGTCTGGTGTCATCCAGATTATGGTTTGTGGTTTATGACATTGTGTTATAGATAAAGATGGTAGTATTGGTAGTAGCACCTATATTGATCCTACAGGGCCCGAAGTGCTCTCACGATGCTCATGTAGGTGGACGCATAGACTTATTATGGTGGGATTAAACCGAGGAAGAATTTACAAAGACAGGTGGCACTCGAATGCGTCTGTATCTTTGCCTGTTTTATACATAACAGTGATTCGTACAAGGTCAGAAACCGCTACAGCATGTGTACTGCTATTCTGTGCAGCTTCACCGTTGGTAATCGTTGGGAGTCTGAGCTCCCATCACTTGTTAGCTGCGTTTGCCTCGCCGTGCCAGTGCAAAGCCAACGAAGCGACCATGCCATGGCCACGTTCGGTCTTCAGAGAATGGAGTTCAGCTCTTCCTCTTCTGAGTGTGTTTTTTATAGTGAGTATTATACAGGGCGTCTTTAAATCAAAGGCAAAGTGCTAGAAAGGTGGGTGCGTAGTAAGTGTGCGAATGCATGCAGCGTGCTTGAAAGCAGACCCCTCCTCCTCCTCCTCCTCACATGCAGGGATTCCGCTCCCGCCGTCAACGTGTTACATAATTCCATTAGCCGCACTAGTGCAGCTCAAGCCAAAGCATGCCAGCGACGCAATAATGTGACACTGGCACACTCTGAACTGATGGCTGTTTTTTTTTTTTCTTTCTTTCTTTCTTTTTTTCCCCTCAATCCCCCCATGTTTTCCTTCTTTCTTTCATGTCCCTCACTGCCAGTGGCTACAGCTGAACAATAGAGACAAAAAATTATTTTGTGGTTATTAAGCTGCGTATTGCATTTGGGCATATCTTTACTCAGTTACTAATATAATCAATAGTCTACTGATTGCTTACAGTTTATTAGAGACTCTAAATAAGATCATCACTGCTCAACCTGTGTGTTTAAGGTGGTAGCACCTTCAGGCTCCTGCAGAGGGCGCTGCACGAGGATTATGGGGTTATAAATACCTGCGGGTGTGAGTGAGGGATTTATAGACTGAGAGAAGGTGGTACAGTGCAGTGAATGTCTTTGTGTGGAAAATGGCTCCAGAGCAGATGTTACTGATTGGCTAAAAGGAGTGACTGCATGTGGGCGTGGCCAAAGACCATAGTGTGAGGGATGTAGCTGAATCTGCAGGTGTATGGAAGCGTACGGTCATACCGGGTCTACCAGCAGTGGCTAAAATCCCAGTCTACAGGAATCTCTCCTCGGAATTGTACCAGGGAAGGCATCCACCAAATCTGGCCCAACTGTGGAATTCTTTGATGGAAGAGTGTCTGAACACTGATGAAGCCTACATCCAGAAACTTGTCCAGTCCATACCATATCCAACCACAGCTGTTATTAGATAGATAGATAGATAGATAGATAGATAGATAGATAGATAGATTAGGTATGTTTCAGCCACAGGTGACTCGTTTTTTGTCCAGTTAGCTTATATACTTTACACATTAAATGGCCTGTTAATTAGTTCTTCACAGACCGGCTACCTAACAATAATAATAACTAAATCAATTTGTATTCTCTTGTCATTAGTGCTGTTATATATTGTTATTGTGTTATTTTGATATTGTTATTATGATAAATGATGTCTTTTTCATCATCAGTATATAAAGTGCACTGACCAACCAACTTCGTTGAAAGACAGACATTTGAAAGTTGTTTCTGTTAATTGGGTTTACTTCTGCTTAATTGCCTTCAGTGATGTTAGACTGTGCATCTGCATGTTTCAGACTTCTGCTGTAGCAGTGTTGCGGGGGGCTCCTATTGATCACCACACTATATAGAGGTTCTGTCAGTTCCACTGAATGCAGACCTGGGTGTCTGAGAGGAAGTGGGGGTGAGGAGGATCTGGCTACCCTAACCAGCTGTGCAAATGTGAAAGCATGCCTCTGTGCTAACCTCTCTGCTGTGGTTGGAAACTGTTGGGGCTTTATTTTCCGAGTTCCCAGCCACGCACAGAACCAACAATGATGAGCTCACACGATCAG
>JAMWET010005308.1:527500-542500 GCA_024036415.1 Prochilodus magdalenae
GTGTGTGTGTGATTTTCTGTGTGTGTGTGTGTGTGTGTGTGTGTGTGTGTGTGAGAGAGAGAGAGAGAGAGAGAGAGAGATCCAGTGTGTAAAGTGCAAACAGGCCGAGAGGAACGTAGGTGTGTTTTTAATGTGGGCTGATGAAAGAGCATACATGATGTTCCTGCTATAGAATCAATAACTAATAAGTAAATAAATCATAAACTGCAGCAAGCAAGTCGTAAACTGGAGCTACGTCCTGCCAGCTTTAACTGAGGCTGTGCAGGCCTCTCCGCCTTCTCTCTCTCTCATTACCTACAGCTATATGGAATGTCCTAACGTCCAAACATGGGCGCCTGCCAACCTTTTTGCCCCCCTTTTTTTTTTAGTGCCAACAAAAAAATGCAAGTGCAAGATGATGGATACATGTTGACCTTTCTCTGCGTATTTTGGAGGTGTTAGGTTTTTTTTCCTTTCCCCCCTCAGCATTCTTTGCACCTTGGCAGAAGTGGAATGTGTAGCTTTGGTTGTTGCCTTGTGATGAAGGGTGCTGCGTTGCTCCATTAAGGGCTGAGGGGTACTTGAAACTAGGCCTGTTGCTGTGGAAAATGAAGGGATACATTGGAACATAAAAGCCATAGTGTAGAGCTTAAAATACGTCATTAAGTTTAAATGGTGTGCACAGTTAGGCTTATGTGGCTTACACATAGTAGTGGGCACTTCTAACCATAGTACATATAAACAGTGTGAACATTAAAGGAGCAATATGTAAGATGATGTGACCTATCAAACTGACTCCGAACAGTCCCTCCTCCTCCCTCCTCCCTGTGTACCAATCTAGAGGAACTAGTTTAACATCAGACTTCATCCCTGTACTGCCTTTAACCCTTTACTCTTTTCTTTATTTGCTGCTGAATGTGGATTCTTGCCATGAGCATATGGTAGAGGTTGCTTGTCATAAGCTTAAACTAACGTTGTGACTGATCTTCCTTTCTTTGGTTACTTGTCCTTAAATGATCTAAACTCGGGCAGCACCTTCAACATTTTTGATTAGAGGTTAGAGTACGCCGTCGGAGCAGCAGTGCTACTTCCTTATCCTCTCACGTTGGACTGATGCAACTCAATGCTACAGCAACTCACTATCACCTCCTGAGGTATAAAGTGGAATTACAAGACAGGACAGGCTGGGGCTAGCTGGTTAGCATGCTAAGTAAAGTAGGTATCTCTGCAGCATAATACAAAGATGTCTTTACCACACCATACACATTGAATACACGTCATCGTTGTAGGGTCATCCATCCATCCACCCATCCATTCATTCATCTGCTGAGCTGCTCATCTTTCTGGGTTGTCGGGGGTGCTGGAGCCTGTCCCAGCGCTCATTGGGCAGAAGGCAGGAAACACTCTGGAAAGGCTGCCAGTTCGTCGCAGGGCAGGAGGTTTATTATTATTGTTGTTATTATTATCATAGTGTTTTTAGATGTGGCACTCCAGGTTCTAGCTAATGAACACCAGACCACCTGCCCAACATCCTCTCACACCGTCTGAGAAGCCACCTGACTCGGTGAGCTGCATCAGGCGGAGCCTAGTCAGGGCCTTGTGCTTAAACCAAGCCGTGGACCAGCTGGTACTGATAAGCGTGTACCTGGAATGTTTTCCATGTTCCCGCCGGGTCTGACGGTCCAAAGCTTGAGTTCACTGGATGCACGTTTGAGACAAATGGCTTTGCCCAAGCTCAGCGGATGCTCCCTTTAAGGTGGAATGGAAAAAGTGAACAGATAGCTAGACACAGTGTTTATCGCCATGGTGTAGTGGATAACATTACAGTCTGTTATGCAGGAAATGCGGTTCGAATCTGCCTTGGCTGATTGCCCTGTTACCACCACTGACTCATCGCCTACCTGCGTGAGTGTGCTTGATTTCTGACGTGCGGTTTTCAGAGTTTACCTCGCTCACCACATTAGGCTCACAGCCTAATTAATCTATCTATCTATCTATCTGTCTATCTATCTATCTATCTATCTATCTATTGAACTACCACTTTAAGTCCCTCTGGGGCTTTCTGCTGCCTGACCAGCACGGTGCCCCATCCAGTTTTCCAGCCAGATTCAGTAGAAGTGTGTATCTCAGAGGGAAGCATGCAGAGGATAGATGGAGAGATGAAGAAAAATAGAGAGAGATGATTAAAAAAAAAAAAGGGATGTGGGCAGATTGCTGGCGCTTCTCTCTTTCCATGGCCAGAGCCCAACACTTCAAAAGCCAGTTCTGCCCAGCCAGGAACAGATGGCCTTACAACAATAATATTATGCCTTTCCACCTCTCTTCTCTTATTCTCTCTTTTCTCTCTCTTTCTCCATCTTTCTCTCTCTCTCCTTTCCACTGCCTTCTGTTTTCTGACAACATAATAGTCTTATATTGTCCCTGACTTTGGTGTCTTTGTTTTCCAGATGAAATCTGTTCTGTTGCCTAATTGATGACTTGGAAAAACATTGATAGTTTAATGGTCATATGGCGTTTGATGGCTGTTGTTGTTGTTGTCTTGATTAGCAATATGATATTGTATCCCGTGTATCTGCCTGTTGTTGGTCCTCAGTTTGGTCATGGCCCATTTTAACCCACTAGTTAAGTAACACCATCACACACTGCTATAAAGCTGTGAAGGCGAAGGCTGTCGTGTGCCTTCCCTAAACGTGAGGTGCTAGCGTTCTAAAAGCTAACTGCTAACTAACTGAAACTCGAGTTGCTGTTGACAGATCTCTGGTGTCATGAATAAGCCCACAGGAGAAGGGAGTTCTTTGCAACAACTGTAAAAGTCAGTGGCAAAGGGAACCAGAGCTGTTTGAAATCTCACAATGTTGCACCTGATCTAGCCAGCATTGCCAAACCCCTAACCCATGGTAGAAACTCGGAGAGGCAGAGAAATTAAGGCCATCATAACATGAGTACATAAACCTAACCAAGTTCACAGGATTGTAGAGCTTTTTATTGTAGTCTTCAAGAAATTGGGGATATGTGGTGGGAGAATCAGAATCAGAAGCTAAACTCCACAGATCAGTAAAGTCTGACGGTTTAGAGCCCTGGATCACATTGCTAGCCTTCAGGACACTGGAGCTACAGAGGTTCCTTACCTGTTTTCTACTCGGGGGTGTCCATGTTATCAGTGTCTTAATCTCATTCTCACGACTAGGCAACGCCAAAATTATATCACCACCGCCGAGCAGTAAAGCAGTCCCTACCTCTGGCAGGACGCCATTGAACCACTCAACACGCTTGGAGGAGACCACTAACTGCCAGTTCTATTCATTCCCAATTGGTTGTATCACCAGTGGGGGTCAAACTCGAAACCTGCCACACACTTAGACCCATCCACTGTCAGTTTTTTTTTCCTACTGTTTTTTTGTTTCTTTCTTTCCAAATATTGCATGAAAAAGTCTTATTTTGAATTGTTTATGCATAAGTGTGGCACTGACTTTTTGACATAGTTCATTATTTTACTATCCAGCTTGTTGAAAAACTTTGTTGAAGAGCGAGCTGGAGTCGTGCCCTTGGTGGCTCCGGCTCCCATGTTGAGGCTTGTTTGTGAAATAAGACTCGACTCTCTCCTGACAGCCAGGGTTGCTCTGTAACTGTACTAACGCCACCCTTTTCTTTGTGTGTGTTTTTGTTTTCCTCCATTTCTCCCTTTCTCTCCATCCAGGGCATCTGGCGTATTCCGGTAGATGAAATCGATCGGCCGGGCAGTTTTGCGTCTCATATGAACAGATCCATCGTGCTACTGCTGGACGTCCTGTCTCAGTTAAGGGATCACGACACCCTGCTCAAAATTTCCCTCATGCTCCAGAGAACCCCTGACCAGGGAAAGTAAGCACAGCCTTTTTGTTTATTGTTGACGTTAAGGATGGGACTGTTATCTGCTTTTTACGTGATATGCTGCAGACTTAAGAATTTTTTTTATTCTTATATCGTGTATCATTGTCTCTTTAAGGCTGCTACCGTAGTCTCGCTGCTTAGCTCATGTTTGATCTTAATTCAGGCATATTTGTTGGTCAGTTGTGTTTTTAGTTTTTCTTCCTCTCTGAACTGTTTGTTGTACTTTTTATGCATTTGCATCAGTCTTTCGCGCTCTTGCGTGCCTTTGAGTGCCTCTGTGCGAGTTCTTCACTCTGTCTGGGTGGGTGGGTCTTTTGCAGGAAATATTTGCGGGATGTGGACCGGCAGGTTTTGGCCAAACGCGCCTTCTTCTTCACTGTGAAAGTGCTGGAGGACAATCTGGATAAACTCACTGCGGTACAGCTGCCCTTTTTCTGCTCTCAGTGGCCTTTAGCTCATGTGGAAGTGGGTAATTTGCTCTTTTAAATGCTGTCATAGTGGGCTCTGATTATATGATTCACGCCAAATAACTCATCCTCCGCAGGGGGCAAAGTTCCGCGCTCGCAACACATTTCAGGACACTGCACTTGTGACTAATTGCCCAGTTCCTATTCATAGATCATTTTGCCTTGGCAGATCACGTTATGATCAATATGACTGACCCTTCATCTTTCACAATGGACGATGGCCGCAGTGGATGTATTATCGCTCAGTGATGTCATTTTCCCTCTTGTTTTTTCTAGGGTTCCCTTTTTTGTTTTTCCCCCCCTCTGTGCATTTTTTTTGTTTTCCACTGGGGGGGGGGGGGGGGGGGGGGGGGGAAGAACTGGGGCAGTCATTATGCTTGTTCTTTAATACTGACATGGGCAAGCTTTTGTTTATATCTAATTTACTCTGGGCTTAACCTCAGAAATTAGGAAGTCTTTAATTCTGAAAGACATTAAGGCAATATTATGAAATATTTTAAGGCAATATTTTTTTAAACTCTGTAACACATTTTAATTTACCTAGAAAAAGTTACTGTAACATCCATTACAGACAAGTTAACACTGGTACACCCATGAGTTACTTACACCAACATATGTTACACTGAACACAAAACACTACTTACAGTACACATAAAACCACATAATTACAGTACTTCGACATACAAATTACTGAGTACCAGTACACCCACCACACTACTACAAGTACACTAACACGTTACACTTACTGAGTTACTGTACACCAACACACTACTTACAGTGAACACTAACACACACAAACTTTACTGAGTTACTGTAACACCAACACACTACTTACAGTAACACACACTAAACCACAAAACACTACTTTACACTTTACTAACAATCTGAACTGTTTACTGTACACACAAACACACTACTTACAGTACACTACACAGCGTATTACACTGAGAGTACTGTACACCCAAACACACTACTACAGTACCGCAACAGCAACACACTTACTGACTACTGTAACACCACCACACTACTTACAGTACACTACACTTACGAGTTACTGTTTACACCAAACACACTACTTACAGTGCACACTAACACAACACTTACTGTACACCAACACACTACTTACAGTAACACTAACACATACTTACTAGTTACATGTAGCACCAACACACTACTTACAGTAACATACACAACGCATTAATTACACTTACTGACGTCTACCTGAGTACACTGAACGCAACCCACACTAACGACATTTACTGATACTACTAAACGCAATTACACGTTTACACGCATGTTCACACTTACTGAGTGACTGTACACCCAAACACCTACTTACAGTACACTAACGCATTACACTTTACTGAGTTCACTGTACACCAACACACTACTGTACAGTACACACTAAACGCATTACACACTGGAGGTCTACTGTTTACCACCAACATTACTACGCTACGCATTACACTAACGAGTAGTACACACTTCACTGTTCACACGCATTAGACAACTGTGAGTTTACTGTTACACTAACCAACAACATACTTACAATACACTAACACAGCTTCAACACTTACTGAGTTTACTGTACACCAACACGCTACTTACAGCACACTAAACACATTACACTTACTGAGTTAAACTGTACCCATCACGCTAACTTTTACAGCACACACACTAACCGCATTACAACTTACTGAGTTTACTGTAGCACACCAACACGCTACTTACAGCACACTTAAAACGCCATTACACTTACTGAGTTAGTTACTGTACACCAACACACGCTACTTACAGTACCCACTAACGCACATTTTTACACTTACTGAGTTACTGTACACCCAACACACTACTTACAGTACACTAACGCATTACACTTTTACTACCTTACTGTACTGTACACCAACACACTACTTACAGCACACTAACGCATTACACTTACTGAGTTACTGTACACCACAACACACTACTTACAGCACACTAAACGCATTAACACTTACTGAGTTACTGTACACCAACACACTACTTACCAATACACTAAACACACTATACACTTACTGAAGTTACTGTACACCAACACACGCTGCTTACAGTACACACTAACACGTTACACTTACTGAGTTACTGTACACCAACACACTACTTACAGTACACACTAACGCATTACACTTACTGAGTTTACTGTACACCAACCACACTACTTACAGCACACTAACGCACTACACTTACTGAGTTACTGTACACCATCACGCTACTTACAGCACACTAACGCATTACACTTACTGAGTTACTGTACACCAACACACTACTTACAGCACACTAACACACTACACTTACTGAGTTACTGTACACCAACACACTACTTACAGTACACTAACACACTACACTTACTGAAATATTAAATCCATTATATTAAGTCAATATTTTTAGATACCAAGATATGTCAGGGTGCAATATGCCATACTGCTGCCAGAATCAGAGAAGGAAGGGGGAAACATGATAAAAATTTCATGTTCATATTTTGAAACATAAATCTGTGGCTGGAAAGTTGATGAACATTAGGCACATGGCTAAATCTGGCCCTCTAACATCATATAGCCATTACACTGATTAGTTTACTGTTACCCTGAAGAAATAAAGGGACATCAGATTTGTGCCACTTCAGCATCCCCCATCTTTATCTGTCTTATTCATTCAACCACTCTTTCATTCATTCCCTCAGGTGTCCGATCCTTCCCTTAAACCTTCCACCTCCTCCATGGGTGAGATGACCACAGCCGATGTGTCCAGCCGGCCTCCTGCCACGGAGGACCCCAAATCCTCCCAACCTCCGCGACCTAAACAAAGCCTCCCAGATGCAGCCTCTACCCCAGGCGCGGACATCACATCCTCAGAAACTTCCCAGCACCAGCCTGGACCACCTCACCCCTCGCTACAGCCAGGAATCCAGACCCAGGGCCCAGCAGCCTCCTCTCAGCCTAGAGAAAGCAGCTCAAGCTTGGGAGAGCCCATGGAGCTCGGCCCATCTCCCTGGACGGGCACCATCAAACCTAGAGACCCACAGACGCCCACTGATGGTGTCCCACCAGAGCTTCGAACCCTCAAATCCGCGGCGGAGGGAACAGAGAAAGTTGTGGAAAGCAGTCGGACTGCTGAATTGTCGCTAGAGGAGCTGAGCATTAGCTCCAAACACCAGCTGATGCAGGTTCAGGCAAGCGCGGCTAAGGGACCACATGCTGTGGCTGTTAGCGGCCCTACCGCCCAGCTTGGCGGTCAGGATTTGGGCTTGTTGAGACGGCCTAGTAGAAAAAGGAAACTTCTGGAGGATGTGGAGTCTGGCAAGACGCTACTATTGGATGCTTACAGGGTGTGGCAGCAGGGTCAAAAGGTTATGACGTACGACCTCAGTCGCATTGAGAAGATCATGTCGGAGACGTACATGCTGATCAAACAGGTACGTGCATTTGCTGGTTGTGATGATGGACAGGTTAGCCATCTGAATATCCATGTTTTTAGTATTCCACTAGGTTCCATTAAGCCTGATGGAATGATCTGTACCCGATTTAGATTTTTCACTCTGTACTAATTCATTTTAGCTTGTTGGCACTTAGCTTGGCACCTTAACCAACAACATACACTGAACTAACGGTCATGGTATCATCATAGTTTTAATATGCAGTAGTTCAGATACAGTTGTTAAAATTAAAAAAACTGCCACTGCTGATTCTGAGACTTATGGAGAGTACCAGTACTAAAGTATGTACCTCCAGATGTACTTAAGTATGGAGAGTACCAGTACTAAAGTATGTACCTTTAGATGTACTTAAGTATGGAGAGTAACAGTACTAAAGTATGTACCTTCAGATGTATTTAAGTATGGAGAGTACCAGTACTAAAGTATGTACCTCCAGATGTACTTAAGTATGGAGAGTACCAGTACTAAAGTATGTACCTCCAGATGTACTTAAGTATGGAGAGTAACAGTACTAAAGTATGTACCTTCAGATGTACTTAAGTATGGAGAGTAACAGTACTAAAGTATGTACCTTCAGATGTACTTAAGTATGGAGAGTACCAGTACTAAAGTATGTACCTCCAGATGTACTTAAGTATGGAGAGTACCAGTACTAAAGTATGTACCTCCAGATGTACTTAAGTATGGAGAGTAACAGTACTAAAGTATGTACCTTCAGATGTACTGAAGTATGGAGAGTACCAGTGCTAAAGTATGTACCTTCAGATGTACTGAAGTATGGAGAGTAACAGTACTAAAGTATGTACCTCCAGATGTACTGAAGTATGGAGAGTAACAGTACTAAAGTATGTACCTTCAGATGTACTTAAGTATGGAGAGTAACAGTACTAAAGTATGTACCTTCAGATGTACTTAAGTATGGAGAGTAACAGTACTAAAGTATGTACCTTCAGATGTACTTAAGTATGGAGAGTAACAGTACTAAAGTATGTACCTTCAGATGTACTGGAGTATGGAGAGTAACAGTACTAAAGTATGTACCTTCAGATGTACTTAAGTATGGAGAGTAACAGTACTAAAGTATTTACCTTCAGATGTACTGGAGTATGGAGAGTAACAGTACTAAAGTATGTACCTTCAGATGTACTGGAGTATGGAGAGTAACAGGAGCATGATTTATTATAGCTCTAATGTCCGATTATCATTTCTGGAACAAGACTCTCAATCAGCTCAGTGTAGGTGAAGAGACCCTAGTCTCTCTCAGTCCACCAGTCTTTCATCAGTCTCATTAAAGCACAAAACACTGAATTAGAACAGTTTCCATTAGCTAGAACCAGGCTCTGTACAACGGGTCAAAACAAGCTCAACACAAAGTGACCGCTGTATCCTGATTGGTGGGCTCACTTCCCACTTCTTTCGTTTGGACATTTCTATGCCCACATAAGCCAAAAGGAAACACAGATTGGGTCATAGTTAAAGTAGAAAGGCCGCCAAAATGGAAACAATTTCCATTGTACAATTCCCAAAATTCCCAAATTAAAATGGACAATGAAAACTAGTCTGTGTTTAAAAATAAATAAATAAATAAATAAAAACTGAGCCAACTGTGTCGACAGGAAATGCGGCTCAACTGCCCAATTCCTATACCAAGAGATGGAATAGGGCCAGAAATGAACACAGATTTGCCAAAAGTGCTCAGAAAATTTAAAAGCCAGAGAAAGTCTTTTCGTAGAATCTGTGACTTCAGGTCCCGGGTATCCTTACACCCCATGTGAATAATCACACTTTGCACCGATGAGTACTTTTGTATTAGTGGCAGGAAATACCAGATACGCCTGCTGTTCTTCTTTCGGTCTCTGTTAGCCCTTTTCCACCAATGTGGAGCCAGTTCAGTTCCATTCCGGTTCAGTCACCTCATTTTAAACCATGTGCACATTTCTACCAAAAACCAACAAGGTTCGATCCCAAAACGTCTGTTCTCAGCCAGAACCAAAAAGTAGTAGGTTCCTCAGCACGAACCGTGACATCTCTGAGCGTGTATTGTTGCGGAAGGAAAAGGCAGCAGTGGCGACACAGCGGTCTGCTGAAGAAGCTTCTCTGTCTTCCTAACCAGTAGTTGATCCGTGCTTGCTAAACTACTGTGTACTACTGCTGCGCAGCGCCTTCTGGTAAAGACGTTTCTTTGGTTCCAATGAAAAACAGTGCAAATGCAGGTTGGTTCCCTGTACCTGACCAAAGTTTTAGGAAGCCAGAGCGGAACCATAACGCTAGTAACCAGGAGCTTGCTAGTAGCTAATGTTACCTACACTAGCTATTCGCTTTTGAACATCAACACACAGTAGATTAAAGTTGGTCCTCACAGTGAAACTCTCAGCTTGAGATGATCTGCTTCAGTTGGCAACAACATATCACACAGCAGGGCTGCTACTTACAGGCTGCGGTTGGGGTTGTGATGCTACTGAAGGTGGAACTGTTCCTCTCCTCAGTCTCTTCAGTCTCTTCAGTGTTAAACAATAAGCTGCTCCATATTGTCCAAGAGTTTAAAAAAATCCTCCAGGATTTATTTCATGATGTAAGAGCTGAGTTTGGCTCCTATTCGCCAGTTTATTAGACACTGCCATATTAGTATTGGTATTCTGCCACCTGTACAGGCTGTAGCACTTAAGGTGGAACGGAGCATTCGAGAAGAAGCTGGTGAATAGAAACCCAACTTTAGTCTTGTTTAGAGACGACCGTTAAACACTAACATTGATGGTTCCTTGGAAAGGGTGTAACCACATCCCCTCCACGCCTGGAGCCAAGGTCCTCCAATGACATTTCTGTGGTGCTGTTGTTGTATGTAAATTGTGATGGTGTAAATATTAATGAGTAAAGACTGTTGTGTAACAGTTAAGGATTTTGGAATCGGTTTATATGTTCTGTGTACTGAACTCAGCTTATTCAACTACTGTATGTAATATACAGTACCAGTCAAAAGTTTAGGCACACCTGGCCAAATGGATGTAGTTGGTGATCTCTATATGCTTACAATGAAACACTTCCAACTGATGAGAATATCCGGATATACCACATATACTCTTGATGGATCTCAGTATTATATTTCTGCCATATTGCCAAGGCTAATATATCTTTAGTTATGTAAAATGGTCTATCTTTTTTTTTTTTGCACAGGTAAAAAGATAGTTGCTCAGTTCAGTGAATATTCATGATGGACAGACCAAAATACTTCAAAAACCGTTTAGAAAAAAATCTTATATCAAGGAATTATTGCAGGTTGAGAAAGCAGTTTTAATGTGTTTAAGGTGGGCTGTATAATTCCATGAGTGCCGTGTTATAGTTTGATGTCTTCACTTTTATTAAAAAGTAAAACATTAAGATAAACATAAAGAGAACCTTCTATGAGTAGCCGTGTCTAAACTTTTGACTGGTACTGCAAGTACAGTTTTACATTTACATTTCTGGCATTTAGCTGACGCTCTTATCCAGAGTGACTTACAAGGTTAACCACATTACAGGTGGGCCAGTGTGGTGTTAGGAGTCTTGCCCAAGGACTCTTATAGGTATAGCTTAGCATAGTCACCCAGACTGGGATTCGAACCCCAGTCTCCCACATGGGGTGGTGGCTACTTGGTGGGTAGTGGTGTTATCTATGGGCTACACCAACCAAGTTTTGCATTCTGTGACACTTAAACACAGTAAAATCACACAGGCTCTTACGCCTTATATGTCAGCACTGCCGCCTTGATCACTCGCACGCTTGATCACTAGTGCGATCCTATCTGTACTCTTCTGTACTGATCGGTGTAAACAGCCTGAGTTTTACCACAGGTTAATGTTTTATCCTAAACATGCCTTGTAAGCAGTTCCTGATCCACATGTCTATCCCGTATACCCCAATAACCATTAATACCCCCATCTATTTCAGTAATGCTTCTCCCGTCTGCTTTTTAACTCCCGTGCCTGTGTAATTTGAGCGTTTGTCATGCCTCGACATGCCCAGGTTTTTCTGCTGTCAGTGCTTGTGAAATGTTGACAGTGCATCATTACAGAAGCATAATGGCGGGGAAACCCCTGTCCCTCGGCCGGATGACTCGACATGAAAGCGCTGAGCTGATGTGTTAGGGGAGATATGAAAAAGCCGCAGCATCTCAGGGTCCACACAACGTGCGCTCTGTACTGTCGCTCGCAGGCGCCCTCAGGAAACCACTCTGTACAGGATACGCAGCTCTCTAAAGCAGGCCAAAAAGAATCCTAGTGTATTGACCTCGACAGCTGGTGCTATGGGTGTTTCTCTCCACTGACCCCACTGCTTCCGCCGTTAGCTTTCTGTTAGCACTCTTCTCTTTGGTTGCATATTATAGAACCACATGTGTACAACTTCTGCTGTAATTCTATCCAGTTAGCTTAGCCGCAATGCTCTTATACTTTAACCTCGTGTACTAACCGGATTACTGGATTTAATTATTAATCTTTGGAATAATTCATAGTAGTTAAGTTATATATCAGTAACAGAAATAATAGTTAATAGCTAATATGTAAATCCCTGTTGTTACTGAGTCGTTCAGTGTTTACTGAATAATCCATAGTATTTACTCAGTGATTCATAGCAGATACTGAATCATTCATAGCAGTCACGGAATGATTCATGGCGATTACCGAATGATTCATATCACTGAATGGTTTATAGTTGTAACCAATTGATTCATAGTAGGAACTGAACAACTTTTGGTATTGACTGAATGATTCATATTAGTCTCTGAATGATTCATATTAGTCTCTGAATGATTCATATTAGTCTCTGAATGATTCATATTAGTCACTGAATGATTCATATTAGTCTCTGAATGATTTATAGTAGTCGCTGAATGATTCATTGGGTTTACTAAATGATTCATAAATGATTCATGGTAGTAACTGTATGATTCATAGTGATTACCAAATGATTCAAATTAGTCACTGAATGATTTATAGTAGTCACTGAATGATTCATAAATGATTCATAGTGGTCATGGAATAAACACAGTTTTGACTGCTTTATACATTATCTGTTATTATTTCCAACCCTGTCAAGATTATTATGGTGCATATAGAAGGAAACTGTTTATTTAATGGCAGTTAATCACATTAGCTTTGATATACATTGAGTGTATATCCTATTTGTAGTTCTCCTGTGACCACTGTCCTGTGACCACTGATAAAAGTTTTGCTTTAAAATGCAATTAAAGCTGTAATCGAACGAGTCGACTGTGATCATGGAAGAATTTGGATTTGCAGTCAATCAAAATTTATTTGTACAACTTTATACAGCTAAAGTCTCAAAGCTTCACAGAAAAGCAGTTTATATAAAGGAAAATAAAACAGTCCGTATACAGAAGTGGGAAAAGGAAATCGGGGAGCAAGCCAGAGCCAACAGTGGCAAGGAAAAGCTCCCTTAGAGCAAGGAACCAGGCTCGAGGGGGAACCCATCCTCCTCAGGTCGGTCCCGGATGAAGAGAGAAAGACAGCTAACAGGAAAAGAAGCTCGGAACGTCTATTAGTCATTCAAAAAAAATCTGTCATTCAAATATTATTCATTCATTCAAAAAAAAAAATATATATATATATATATATATATATATATATATATATATATATATATATATATCTCTACATGGTCACAATCCTCTGTCCTGCTGAACGGAAAAGAGATCAACAGGAGAACAGATCACTCCCTTTTAATCAGGAATGTAAATTTGAATTGAGTAATGATGAAAGCCGTTATTACACTGAGGATATATTAGGACTTAATGTACGGGTCAGATTGATGTGCTGTAACACGTGTGACAGTGACATTATACATTGGATTCTGCTGTTTAGAGTAACCCCAGTGCTCTATAAGTCTATAAAGCAAATGTATGTCTATTTAGCCTAATCCAGTTACAGTATAATGGGACATATGCCTCCGCTACATACGCATCCGCCTGCAAACTCCATCTTTTTAATTATACTGAAGGGAAAAACAAACCGCTGAAGTTTCCATTAAGGTTGTGTTATTAGTTTGAGAGGATAATGGCTTTAGCTGGCAGGAATCGTACACATGCACGGTACTCTACCAATCCATTATCAGTCCCATCCTCACTCGCTCTGAATCACCTCTTATTTCCCCTGCGTGTATAATTATATTTACTGCATGAGTGTTTGTCTGTGTGTCTGTCTGTCTCTTTGTCATGCTTTCTGAGCTCTCATTAGGCCTGCATGGTGGATGATGGGTTTGGCATTAGGAGGTTCTCCTATGTCATTAAAAACCAGCATCTCCTTTCTTTTGGTGAAATATAGTTTTTATTTAATATGCTATAATACTTATTTAATATTATGTACACAAAATATATGGTCAGCTTTATACAATCCATACAGCCTTAATACAGCATGCATGCGTCTCCGAAAGGTGTTGGTGTGTCCTAATAAAATCATGCATCATGCATTTTCCCAAATTTGAAAGACTAACTTTTAAACTGCGCCAAAAAGGAGAATATATATATATATATATATATTAATTATATGAATTTATTTTTGAAAAAAATATGATACTGTGTTAAATCTGTATGAGATGTGATGTGTCAGGATATTCTCATCAGTTGGAACTGTCAACTGTGAGCCTGTATAAGCCTAAATGAGTCTTCAGGATAACCAGCAACATCCATTTAGTTGGGTGTCCTAACTTTTGAATGGCTCTGTATGTAAATATAATTTAACACTGCTTTTAGCATAATCAACATAATATATAAAAGCAACCAACACACTACTTACAGTACACTAACACATACACTTACTGAGTTACTGTACACCAACACACTACTTACAGTACACTAACACATACACTTACTGAGTTACTGTACACCAACACACTACTTACAGTACACTAACACATTACACTTACTGAGTTACTGTACACCAACACACTACTTACAGTACACTAACACATTACACTTACTGAGTTACTGTACACCAGCACGCTACTTACAGTACACTAAAGCATTACACTTACTGAGTTACTGTACACCAACACACTACTTACAGTACACTAACACATACACTTACTGAGTTACTGTACACCAACACGCTACTTACAGTACACTAACACATTACACTTACTGAGTTACTGTACACCAACACACTACTTACAGTACACTAACACATTACACTTACTGAGTTACTGTACACCAGCACACT
>JAMWET010005308.1:547500-555000 GCA_024036415.1 Prochilodus magdalenae
ACAGTACTTTGACACTCAAGGTACATAGTGCTATTACAAGACAGCATTAGGTATTGGGTTGTACCAGGAGGAGGTTTGGTTGTACCGGGAGAAGATTGGGTTGTACCAGGAGGGGGTTTGGTTGTACCGGGAGAAGATTGGGTTGTACCAGGAGGGGGTTTGGTTGTAGCGGGAGAAGATTGGGTTGTATCAGGAGGGGGTTTGGTGGTACCGGGAGAAGATTGGGTTGTACCAGGAGAGGGTTTGGTTGTACCGGGAGAAGATTGGGTTGTACCAGGAGGGGGTTTGGTTGTACCGGGAGAAGATTGGGTTGTACCAGGAGGAGGTTTGGTTGTACCGGGAGAAGATTGGGTTGTATCAGGAGGGGGTTTGGTTGTACCGGGAGAAGATTGGGTTGTACCAGGAGGAGGTTTGGTTGTACCAGGAAAGGGTTTGGTTGTACTGGGAGAAGATTGGGTTGTACCAGGAGGAGGTTTGGTTGTACCGGGAGAAGATTAGGTTGTATCAGGAGGGGGTTTGGTTGTACCAGGAGAAGATTGGGTTGTACCAGGAGGGGGTTTGGTTGTAGCGGGAGAAGATTGGGTTGTACCAGGAGGGGGTTTGGTTGTACCGGGAGAAGATTGGGTTGTACCAGGAGGGGGTTTGGTGGTACCGGGAGAAGATTGGGTTGTACCAGGAGGGGGTTTGGTTGTACCGGGAGAAGATTGGGTTGTACCAGGAGGGGGTTTGGTTGTAGCGGGAGAAGATTGGGTTGTATCAGGAGGGGGTTTGGTGGTACCGGGAGAAGATTGGGTTGTACCAGGAGAGGGTTTGGTTGTACCGGGAGAAGATTGGGTTGTATCAGGAGGGGGTTTGGTGGTACCAGGAGAAGATTGGGTCAAATCAGGAGGGGGTTTGGTGGTACCGGGAGAAGATTGGGTTGTACCAGGAGGGGGTTTGGTTGTACCGGGAGAAGATTGGGTTGTACCAGGAGGGGGTTTGGTTGTACCGGGAGAAGATTGGGTTGTATCAGGAGGGGGTTTGGTGGTACCGGGAGAAGATTGGGTTGTATCAGGAGGGGGTTTGGTTGTACCGGGAGAAGATTGGGTTGTACCAGGAGGGGGTTTGGTTGTACCGGGAGAAGATTGGGTTGTACCAGGAGGAGGTTTGGTTGTACCGGGAGAAGATTGGGTTGTATCAGGAAGGGGTTTGGTTGTACCGGGAGAAGATTGGGTTGTATCAGCAGGGGGTTTGGTGGTACCGGGAGAAGATTGGGTTGTATCAGGAGGGGGTTTGGTTGTACCGGGAGAAGATTGGGTTGTATCAGAAGGGGCTTTGGTGGTACCGGGAGAAGATTGGGTTGTACCAGGAGAGGGTTTGATTGTACCGGGAGAAGATTAGGTTGTATCAGGAGGGGGTTTGGTTGTAGCGGGAGAAGATTGGGTTGTATCAGGAGGGGGTTTGGTTGTACCGGGAGAAGATTGGGTTGTACCAGGAGGGGGTTTGGTTGTACCGGGAGAAGATTGGGTTGTACCAGGAGGAGGTTTGGTTGTACCGGGAGAAGATTGGGTTGTATCAGGAAGGGGTTTGGTTGTACCGGGAGAAGATTGGGTTGTATCAGAAGGGGGTTTGGTGGTACCGGGAGAAGATTGGGTTGTACCACGAGAGCGTTTGATTGTACCGGGAGAAGATTAGGTTGTATCAGGAGGGGGTTTGGTTGTACCGGGAGAAGATTAGGTTGTATCAGGAGGGGGTTTGGTTGTAGCGGGAGAAGATTGGGTTGTATCAGGAGGGGGTTTGGTTGTACCGGGAGAAGATTGGGTTGTACCAGGAGAGGGTTTGGTTGTACCGGGAGAAGATTGGGTTGTATCAGCAGGGGGTTTGGTGGTACCGGGAGAAGATTGGGTTGTATCAGGAGGGGGTTTGGTTGTACCGGGAGAAGATTGGGTTGTATCAGAAGGGGGTTTGGTGGTACCGGGAGAAGATTGGGTTGTACCACGAGAGCGTTTGATTGTACCGGGAGAAGATTAGGTTGTATCAGGAGGGGGTTTGGTTGTAGCGGGAGAAGATTGGGTTGTATCAGGAGGGGGTTTGGTTGTACCGGGAGAAGATTGGGTTGTATCAGGAGGGGGTTTGGTTGTACCGGGAGAAGATTGGGTTGTATCAGGAGGGGGTTTGGTTGTACCGGGAGAAGATTGGGTTGTATCAGGAGGGGGTTTGGTTGTACCGGAATCAGATTGGGTTGTATCAGGAGGGGGTTTGGTTGTACCGGGAGAAGATTGGGTTGTATCAGAAGGGGGTTTGGTGGTACCGGGAGAAGATTGGGTTGTACCACGAGAGCGTTTGATTGTACCGGGAGAAGATTGGGTTGTACCAGGATGAGGTTTGGTTGTACCAGGAGGAGGTTTGGTTGTACCGGGAGAAGTTTGGGTTGTACCGGGAGAAGATTGGGTTGTACCAGGAGGGGGTTTGGTTGTACTAGTAGAAATTTTGGTTGTGCTGGGAGGTGTTTGGGTTGTACATGGACAGGTTTGGGCTGTTAAATGTTTCCCAGAGAGGTGAATACATGTATACTACATGTATACTGCTATAACATGTGGGTTATGTGCGTCCCAGACCACCTCCTGTGTTGTTTTTTTTTTTTTATCCAGAGATAGTCCAGATCCTTAAGAACAGCTATTAATGTGATAATAGCCTAATGAGATGCCCCCAAATCTTATCTTGAATGGTAACAGTCTGTATGTACGCTATTAGACGCCATGCTACAGAGTGATGAACAGAGAACCTGCAGTATATTATTAACCTATAGAAAACGTTCAGATAATGGATAATTCCATACATACTTATTTTCTTAGTATGGAAGAATGCAATCCAAGGGAGCTAATGGCTATACCACTGTCCTCCTCAAGACAGGCTGGGATTCAGTTCTCTGCCCAGGCAAGCACAATGAGGTATACTATCCTAGAGCTCTTGGTCAAAACTGTCAAAACTCCCAACACTACATTCTCCTACATCTGTAAATATATATGTAAATCTAAACCTCTCTCCGTCCTGTGTTCCCCAGCTGCCTGACAGAGGCCTGCAGTTTTGAAAGTCAGACCTCGTACCCATCCTGAGAGGCGTGCGCAGCCTGCATTTCCCTCAGTACGGTGCTCCAGCCGGGCCAGAGCAGTTTAACGGCTCGCTAAATAAATAAACGCACTGGTTAAGCGGTTAAACAAAAACCTCCTTCCGTTTAAGTTCATCCACAGCCCTGTGTTTTAGAATCCCCTGCCATCCCTCCCTCAGTAATTTTCCTATTAGCCTTTTTAGCTTAGTCAGAGGCATTAGGTCCATTATAGTCCGAGTGCTACTGAGAGTGCAGCGATATGCGCTAACATGTTTGCATTCGCTCTGTGTATTTTCTCTCTCTCGCTCTTTCTTTCTCTCTCTTCCTCCCACACACCGTTAAAGGAGAGAGCACCACGCTCCCAGTAGCTGACATAAAACAGACACCAGGGACGCCCAATCACAGCGCTTCCTCTCCGTTACCATGGTCACCAGAGCTCCAATAAGAGGTGTTTTTAGGTCACCATGCTCTGCAACCTTTTGGGCCTGTGTGTCATGGGCAACTATGACTTCCTTCATGGCTTAAAGCATCCAGTTAAAACAGCCAAGACATCAGATATATATGATTCACTTGCATGAAGAATGGGGAAGTAAGGAGAGGGGTGGGTGGGGGTTAGGAGCTTCCAAAACTGTCTCTGACCCCTACATAACCTGGTCTTGACAACGGGTTTGACCCTAAATACATGTTTATGAAGGGCTAATTCAAACAGGTATCATCTGCCATAAATCTGGTTTAGCTAACTTTTATCAGTATTGCCAAATATAAGCTTTATGATGCATGGCGATTATTAAAATTAACTATTTAGTACATTTATAAACATCTATGTAGGGTGATGTAGGGGTTATGTAGTCCTATGAACAGTCTATGTTCATAAGGCTGAATGACTACTACACAAGCTGGTCATGACAACTGATATAACCCTACATAAGTGTTTATGTATGCTTAATTCAACAGGTATCGTCTGCATTGAAGGCTGCTTTAGCTAACTTTGACCAGCATTGACATATATAAGCTTTATATATGACATTTATGAAGTTTACAAGTTAGTACATAAACTTGCATGTAGGGTTATGTGGGTTTATGTAGCCTTATGAACAGTTCGCTCCAGTAAAGTGTTAGCCAATTATCCCCACAAGCCCTGGTAGACCACCAAACCCATCACCATCAGATAAACAGTGTTTAAAGCCTACGTTTGTCTCAGACCGGAAAAACTTCACAGGTGTTTCTGTCTCTGTCCATCCTTCCACTGTGTGAAGACACTTCAGCACTGCGAGTCTGAAAGGATGCCTGGCTGCTGTCAAGAAGCTCCTCAGTTAGAAAATCAGAATAGGCAATATAACCCTGAAACGGGACATCTGAGATGTGGAGTAAGGTTATGTGGACTGAAAGTCTTAAGTGTAACTGGGGGTATTTGGGTCATGAGAAACAAAGAAATACAAATTCTAAGACTGAACGTTGGAGGTGTGGACAAACTGACAGCATGCGTCCTGAAAAGACTGGACTGTGTATTCATTCCAAACCACAGACTGAATGGACTAAATGTAGCTGCTGAGGCTTCTAGGTAAATTCACTATATCACAGCTGTCCAGTGAAAAACATTTTTGTCTCATTTTTGTCAATTTTTACCTTTATGCATCATATGAACACAGCAGCAGCTGTTTACACTGTGGGACAATTTCATGATGACCAGCAGAAATGGCCCCGAGTTGCTTGGAGAAAAGTCTGGTTCCATTGACTTACATTAAAGTTAAGAATCAGTTTAGATGTCTCCGTTTATCTTTCGACAGTGACAAAATATTTTCTAGTTTTTTTCTTGACACCGAAAAATGAATAAACTGTTTAAACTAGAAATGAAATAAATGAAAAAATTAGCAATAACTTTTGCACAGTAGTGTATGCTTCAGTCTGAAGCGAGACCTGTGCTCTGTTTGACTGTCTGACACCAAGACCAAACTACATAGTTCATTGCAATATATTTATTTATTAATACACTGTATATTTCTACATTTTTTATCTTTTTGTTGTTGAAACGCTAAGTATTGATACAGATACTGCTGTCCATAATTTGGTGCAAGAAAACGAAACACACGGCACTAAACTCCATAAATAATACACAGTTGGTTACCTCTGTTTGTCTGGACAGCTCACACAAAGTTCAGACTTAGGCTACCAGGTTTAATGCTATGCTAGCTAGTGAATTTGAATTCAGTACAGACTTATCACTATTTTCCCCTCTGATAAGCTGATTTAGACGAACAAAACACCCCAATTATTCTCTCAACGCTGAAAACATACCCAACAGTATATCCCACATTAACCCAGCGCTAGGCCTGAAGCTGGGACAGATGTGTGAAGATGTTCTATCTGTATTTCTTAATGAAATGATTGCTGTCCTTCATTAGAGTGAGTGTCCTCTCACCTGCTCTCATAAGCCTTCATCAGCTGATTGCTGAGAGCCAGTTTTCAGGGACAAGGTATCAATCACACTGTCCTTCCTTCTTTAGCAGCAGCCATGTAGCTGTATCAGACATAATGTCATAACCACTGAAAAAGTGTATGGGAACAAAGCTGCCCAGTTTGAATTAATCATGGTTGTGATGTCACATCTATTGATGAATTACTTTAAAGTGGTGCAGAGTGATGTTGGAGCAGACGATCAGATGGGCAAACATTGTGTCCTTTTGTTTTCCTTATATGCCTTCTAACATTTCAGTCTGAACTTGATTTTAGGGAATACGAATGAATGAATGAATGAATGAATAAATGAACGAACGAATGAATGAATAAATGAACGAACGAACGAACGAACGAACGAACGAACGAACGAACGAACGAACGAACGAACGAATAAATGAACGAACGGATGAATGAACGAACGAATGAATGAACGAACGAATGAACAAACGAACGAATGAACGAACGGATAAATGAACGAACGAATTAACATACAAACGAATGAACGAACGAACAAACGAATGAACGCATGAACAAATGAACAAACGAACTAACGAACGAACGAACGCTCCATTTGGTTAAAATAAACTACGGTAATTTAAAGGGGATTGATGTGACATTATTCTACAGACACCTGCTGAGTCAGAATCCCTCACTAAAAGGTTATATGGGTACATATAAACGGGTACAGATATGTTGCTTCACATCTACGACACTTAATAATCCAGTAATTGTGTCAGTAATCCAATTAGCGAGTTTACATGCACTCGAGTAAACAGATTATGGGAAACTCTAGCTCTACATGAGGCAATAATCAGATTCCTGCTTTGCAGCTGGCCAATAAACTCTCAGAGGAAGCCATGACATAAATGTGACATAAAGCTCTATATAAAACTACATGAACAGAAAAGTCCTTTATTTCATCAGGCATCTGTCTGGTTTCTGTGTCGCTCCAAATGTGTTTCGTTGGCATCTCGCAGCTGCTGCGTTAAGTGCTACTTGCTTGTACTCTGTTTTCACATGTGCCGACTAGCTACAGTGAGCTACAGTCCAGCTCTCCTCATTAGATTTCATAGATGGTTGTCTAGGCCTTAATCTGATTGGAGTATCCTGTTTATATGACCACTTGAATAATCAGACAGCTGTAGAAATCTGGTTATGACCGGGTTATTTTGCGTTTTGTCTAGCATTGTTAGCACATTAGACATGCAGGCCCATTCATAGTTTGGGATAGTAAATAAAATGGCTGTATTTAAATTGTAAACATCTTGATCCCTGGTTCCATTCACCATCACTATAAAGACGTCTGAGTTAGTAAGTGCTCTACAGTGAACCATTTCACATCACACCAGCGTGGTTGGTGTAGCGGATAACACCACTACCCGCAACGGAGCCACCACCACATGTGGGGGACTGGGGTTTGAATCCCAGTCTGGGTGACTATGTTGTGCTACACCAATAAGAGTCCTTGGGCAAGACTCCTAACACTACACTAGCCTACCTGTAATGTGTTTGGCCTTGTAAGTCGCTCTGGATGACAGCATCAGCTAAATGCCGTAAATGTAAATATTTCTGCTTTTTAACTGGACCTGGTCATATATAGAGCAGCAGCAGGTACGTAGACACAGGGTAAAATATCGGCCCGGCTCTGACACTGTGAGCACGCTGTCGGGAATGAGGCTTGTTTGTTTTTGTTTTAAAGCTCCCGAAGAGGTTCTGAGGCCCGAGGACTTACTGTGCTGTGTTTCTTTCTCCGCAGGTGGACGAGGATGTGGCTTTGGATCAGGCCGTGAAGTTTTGTCAGATTCAGATGGCATCTGCCCAAAGACAGGTAACACACACAAACACACACAGAGGCTCATTCAAATGAGCAAGGAAATAACACTCTCTGGGTGCTTTTCCCTCCGCAATGCAAATCCTCCACGCAGGCGTTCATCTACGGTCACATTCAGCCTGTG
>JAMWET010005308.1:562500-577500 GCA_024036415.1 Prochilodus magdalenae
CTTTATTACATGCAGATTGGAAACAGAAAAAAATAATTTAATTAATAATAATTAATAACAAAAGTGAGGGAGTAAAATAAACTTAAAAGAGTAAGAATAAGGGCAAAAAATATATGAATGATAATTTAATTTAATTTAATTTAATTTAATTTAATAAAAAAACACCAGGACAACCTTATATAGGCAGTCAGGTACGGCGATAAGGCCCGTCCTTGCTTACGTCACATGCATGGCCAAGCATGAAGCTCAAATCATTCGTATGTCTCATGATGTCAAACCTTCCCACCAAGTTTCTTTCCTGTCAGCTGATTCCTTCTGGGTGCACACTTGCATTTGGGAAATGTTATTCACACTTCTATCGTCACTGTCCCGAGAAAAATCAAGTATCTCCAAAACGGTATTTTGACAGCAGAGAGCAAAACGTTCTTCACCTTCTATGTAAGTCCACACTTTAGTCAAAGCTTGTTGGGAGCGTTTCTGTTGGTCTGCTCATGACATTACTACACCGCATGAAGGGCAGCTGCTGCTCAGATCCAGAAAAGTAACAGTGGCTAAAAATGGAGATCCATGTTTTTCCTTGGACAGTGACGATATTCTAAGTGCCAGCAGTACGTAAAGATATTCCCAGGCACGGCTGAGTGTGTTTCATCACAGTTCAGGCTCTAATCTAGTGGTGTGTGTATGCGTGTGAGTGTGTGTGTGTGTGTGTGTGTGTGTGTGTGTGTGTGTGTGTGTGTATGTGTGTGTGTGTGTGTGTGTGTGTGTGTGTGAGTGTGTGTATGTGTGTGTGTGTGTATGTGTATGTGTGTGTGTGTGTATGTGTATGAGAGTGTATGGTGTGAGTGTGTGTATGCGTGCGAGTGTGTGTGTGTATGCGTGCGAGTGTGTGTGTGTGTGTGTGTATGTGTGTGTGTGTATGTGTGTGTGTGTGTATATGTGTGTGTATGTGTGTGAGTGTGTGTGTGTGTATGAGTGTGTGTGTGTATGTGTATGAGTGTGTGTGTGTGTGTGTGTGTATGCGTGCGAGTGTGTGTGTGTATGCGTGCGAGTGCGTGTGTGTGTGTGTATGTGTGTGTGTGTGAGTGTGTGTGTGTGTGTATGTGTGTGTGTGTATATGTGTGTGTGTGTGTATGAGTGTGAGCGTGTGCGTGCGAGTGTGTGTGTGCGAGTGTGTGTGTGTATGAGTGTGTGTGTGTGTGTATGCGTGCGAGTGTGTGAGTGTGTGTATGCGTGCGAGTGTGTGAGTGTGTGTATGAGTGTGTGTGTGTGTGTGTGTATGTGTATGTGTATGAGTGTGTGAGTGAGTGTGTGAGTGAGTGTGTATGAGTGTGTGTGTGTGTGTGCGCGTGTGTGTTTCAGCACTTTATACCTTTAGTGTCTCCATAGTAACAGGCTGGCACTGTTGATGAACTCACAACGTAAGACTAATCTAACCCAACACATCCAAAGGATCTTTCAGTGCTCCCAGTGCCGAGCTTCTCTTTCAAGTAGACCCGGTCTTGAGTAACTGCCTGCTTTTGTGACTGACCTAGTACAGCAGATTCTGTGTCAGCGACTGTAATGCGGGACTCCTGTGGCCCTCTAGTGGCTGCAGGTGAGCACCGCTGTTGTGTAACTCGTGTCCTTCATATAGCCTGTGGCTTTTAGTGCCCACATGCATGCTCTTATTTGCCTTGACGCCCTTCAGTAGAGAAGATTTTATAGCATGCAGTAAGACTGCACATGGACCGAGTGCTCACACTGGGACTGTATTACTACTTGTTGCATTAGTGACTTACGGTATAGATTGTTTACCATGCCCAGGAATGACAAGAGTGTCATACGCTTAAAGATCGAGACCAAACTGATTTACTTGTTCATTAAATCACTCACATATCATGAAAGCTATGTATTAGTTGATGGTTAATCTAAAATGTATGTATGTATTTATATATGCTTTTCTGTAGGCAGCTTTTTAAACTTTTTAATCGATTTTATTTATTGATTGATTTTTTACATGCTTCCATATTTGTCCCCATGACTCTGTTACACGTGACCATAGTAATGTGGTGAAAGTCATCACTGAAACATTTTCCGATTGCTAGATAATTTAAAAAGACAGAGCGAATATTCAAATCTTCTTATTAGATGGCTAGATCCGAGTCAGGTACAGCCCTTTGCCATTAATTGCCATCATGCATGTCATATTATTTAATAACTGCTAACTAGAATGTGAAATAAGCTTTTATTTCAAACTCTTTTTATTGGTTTTAACAAGGGATACATCCGAAAGCAGTTGAGTTCCAATAAATGACCCTTAAACTGTCCCCGTCCTAACCCAGAAGCCGCCCACCCCTCCCATCTGAATATCCCTAGGGCCTCAGAGACCAAAAGAAGAACATCTATACAAACAAACTAGTTAAAAAATAATAATAATAATAATAGTAATAAAAAAATAAAATAATAATAATAATAAAATAAATTAATTAAAAAAAAAGTGAAGGGGGGTCGGGAGGGGGAACACACTCGCTCTCATTGAAAGGAAAAGAATTAAGCATCACTCTCAGTCATTCAAAACAACATTGGTGTTTATGTATTCCAGAAATAAGCTTTTATGACATCCAATATTATAATACGCTATGAACTGAACACTTCCCGCTGAGTGTTAACTAACTAACATGAAGTAATACATTAACAGTCGACTAATGTTAAGTACACATGTAACAACTGTAATGTGTTTAAACCTGTAGTTGTTACATGTGTGTTATGTAGCTGTAGGAGTGAAATGTTGGGGTGCAATATTTTTATTATACTATTAATATCAATTCATTATTATCATTAGTAGTAGTGGTAGTGATACTGTTAATAACAATAATAATAATAATAACAATAATAATAATAATAATGATGATGATGATGACGAATGGTGAAGCACAATGTACATTTTTTCTTGAGACAGTAAACTCCTTCTCTCACTAATAGCGCCACAGTGCTGCATTTCCAAGCTTGCAGAGTTTAACCAGGCACACCCTTCCTACATTACTGACACCTGCTTTCCACATACTGGTGCTTGGAGATGGCATCCTCACCTGGATCAGTCAGAAAGTTCCAGTGAATTTATTCCTGCTTTTCTCCACGTTATCAGCTTTTATTTGGTTGGGAGGGTATGAGGGCAACATGTGATAGTGCATAGCGCCACCTGCTGCTCCTCTCTGATGCTCACATGCAGATTTCAGCAGTCAGACTCAGTCAGGATGTCAGTCAGTGAGGGAGATCAGCTCTCGTAGGCTCGTTGCAAAAACTGATTTGCTGGTTAATCTGAGTACTGATGCCCTCTGAGGTGTTGCGGTGGGAAAGGCCGGGTGTGATGTGTTGTGCAGCCTCACATCGAAATGTATAAAGAAGCTTCTAATGAGAGCTTCGGGTTTCCATGTGAGCTGACACACAGGGCTTTAAACAAGCAGCAAGCCTGTAAGCTGTTTGGTGTCACCTGTTGGCTCCTGATACGCATTCTCCTCGGTCTTGGTTGAAATGAGGAGCACGCAGCTCAGAGCCTCACGCTTCCATTCTCTGGACAGAGAGTGAGACTCGGACTGTAGGGAGGGAAAAAAAAAAGTGCGTGGTCGTTTGATCAGCTATTGGCTGCGTTGGGCCAGGTTGCCCTGGTAACGGCCGATCCTGTTGTTGTGGGGTTTGTTTGTGGAGCTCTGAGTGTGTCCCTGAGTGGTCCTCTAAAGACACACACTCTCACTCTTTCTCTCTCTTCTCCTCACACACACACTCTCACACTCTCTGAGCGCTGCTGATTCGTTCGCTCGTTGCGCTTGTGGGTCGTGAGAGCGAGGGTGACACTCTCGCTGAGGCGCCGTATGCGGGACAAGACGAAGGCGGGTCGAACAGGTAGGGCTCCTGCCATGAGCTGATTGGTCGGTTTAAGTGGAAAGTTTAAGTTGAACTTGTAAAGGCAGCTTTGATGTTGTTTGCAGTTGTCGTGTCATCGTCATGACGAATTATCTCCGAATGTGCTTTTCTGAGCATATGGTGGATGTTAGTCAGAAAACTGACTAACTACATGTGTCTTTACTGAGGGAGCATAATTAGGCCTGTTTGGTTGGAACAGTGTACATGTGTTTGTACAACACTGGTTGATTAAAAGTCGTTTTAGCTGGTTTAGTATTAGTGATATAATGTTGTATGCAGAATCAGTCAGAAGTTTAGACACACTTAACTTAATGGATGTCATGCTTAACAGCTCCAACTGATGATATATATCCTGATATAGCACATATACTCTTTAGGTACCCCAGTATTGGACTCAAATAGCTGCACCCAGACGTAATCGACCGACAGGAATGAAACTTGGTGGGTAGGTTTGAGATCATGAGACATGCGAATGATTCAAGTTTCAAACTCGGCCGCGCATGTGACGTAAGAAGGATGCCCCTTATCGCTATACTTGACTGCACATTCAGCGAGCTGTGATGCCCTACATGAGTAATTCTGTTGGTGCCAGCCCCATTGTCAGATGGCTGGACCACATCACAGAGACTGCTATGATGACTGTCCTTAACACCACATCAACATCACCAAAGATTGCAATGGTTTTGTGCCAGACTGGCATGGAGTGACAGAGAATGGTAGCAGGTCATCTTCAATGACCACTTTTGTCTTGGTGTGTGGAGGCACCGTGGTCAGCGCCAGTCAGCGTCTGTAGTCACGCATGACACGTCCAGAGGACCTGGTGTCACTCAAACTCCACCCCTACCACAAAACATGCAGGAACTGAGTGAGAATGTTCAAGCTGTATGGGATGGATTATCACGGGACACCATTAGGAACCTCTACAACTCTATGCCGAGATGTCTGACATGTTGACCTAACGCCATACTGAGAGACACTACTTCTGTGTGTGTAGCTCAATAAATATTCTCCATATCAGTCTAAATGTATCATCAGTTATTGTTCCCGTAGTTCCCCTTTCAAACAAGTGAATATCCATGATGGACAGACCAGTAGAATTGGTACAAAATAGCTTTGGAAGAAATCTTGTTAAATCAGCCTCCCCCTGCAGGTGGAGAAAGCTTCATATATATATATGTATATATATATATATATATATATATATATATATATATATATATATATATATGTATGTATGTATGTATGTATGTATGTATGTATGTATGTATGTATGTATGTATGTATGTATGTATGTATGTATGTATGTATGTATGTATGTATGTATGTATGTATGTATGTATGTATGTATGTATGTATGTATGTGTGTGTGTGTAATATCTTTGCTGTCCAAAGAAAAACAGGTATCTCCGAAATGGTAACTTTAAAACCCCTTTTTTAATTTGAATGAAAGTCAATGGAACCAGACGTCTTTCCAAGCAGTTTGGGGCCATTTCTGTTGGTCCAATCTTTATGAAAGTTCCACACAGTGTAAACAGCAGCTCAAGTGAATAAATGAGGCATAAAACCGACAAAAATGAAATTACATGTTTTTCTTTGGACAGCGACAAATATATATATTAAATATACATTTTTAATGAATGTTACATTACTTATGATATGATATTTTGACCTGATATCACTGTCGTCATTGGGCCACTTCTTTTCATCTATTCATCAGAAAATTTATTTACAATGTAAAGGTCACATGCTTGTTTAAAAGGTAAAAAATTAAGATTTGATCCAAAGAAGTTTTGATCCAACAGCAGGTTTTTTAATAGGATGTGCTGGGTGTTTTTTATTTATTTATTTATTTTTTCGTTTTTTAGCTTTTGGTACTTTAAAATTGGCTCATTATCACATTTTAAATGACCTTCCTGATTATTTGGCTTTAATATTCTGTGATGAAATCACCATCTTGTCCATTGACCATCTTGTAGTACTGGGAATAAGTATGATAGGCCTGATGTTCTCCAGTTTAGAACATGTTTCTATTCACAGTGTGGTACTTTTAGTTATTCTACTATAGTTTTGCTTTTAACCAGTTGCAAGAGGTTGAACTTGGCGGGAGTGTATGTTGCATGTTCTCTAGGTGACATGCCACTTTTGCCAGAAGTGCATTACATGGCTAAACACGATAGTAGTCCTTTTGTCCAGGTCAGCCGGGATCCCCTTGTTTTCCCTCGTCTCTCTTTTATCCGTTGTACGTCTGTGCTCATTGGGATACTTACGTCTCATGATCATTTACCTCTCTCCCTTCTTTTCCAGAATTCCAGTGATGCCCCCACCACCCCAAAGTTCAGCAAAGAGCAGCGAGACATCTTCTTCCCTGCTTCCTTCTCAACCCCACCGTGCTTGCATGCACACACGCACTCCCTACCCACCCAGGACCATGAGACCAAACTAAACAAGACTCCACGCCCACTTCACACACACTCTCATATACACTCACACTCACATACGGCCAGCACGCCCACCCAGCTCTACTGCCAGCCTCCAGCCCAGCCGGACCAGTCACAGTCCAGGACCACGCACGGTCATCCAATAGCAGGGATGGCATTTCTACCCCACACAGGTAAGGCACCAAAATACGCCGCAGTTTTTACTGTCCACTGTCCTACTGGTCTTCACTTACTGCCATACCTTTTTACCTGTGATCTTCTGGTCCTGAGGTGTTTCATAAACCGGATTTCTCATTTTGCCAGATAACCCCAAAGTTATGGAGAGAGATATCAGAGATATTGAAGCTGAAATTGACAGTTAAATTTTTAAGCAGCCAAGACTTGTTTATAGTCTGGAGTTTGCCTTATTAGTTTTGGACTGGAGATAAAGACTATTGTAGCTCATAAGTAATACACACCTATTAGCATCTTGCAAACTGGAGAAGCAAATGGTCACACAGTTGCTTCAAACCAGAGTGCACAAGTCAGTTCATGCCAATACAAAGTCTCACGTCTGTGGGGTCTAGGCCAGACTCTGTGTTTGAGTCTCTGGTCTGCTAGTCTGAGAGTTGAACCTTGAGTCTTTCATAGAGTTTTTTTTAGTCGTTTCATTGTTTGCTGCAAGCATTACATCATACGGACATAAACCCCCCTACTTGTTCAAACCTGCCAGGTTTAAAGGGGTCCTATTATCCGTTTCCAGTTTATCTCTTCCCCTCAGGGTGCAGCTTTTTGTGTATGTAAATAATCTGCAAAGCACAAAGTGCATGCCAGAGAAAAGTCTGTCCCAGAGAAACCACTTTTCTCATCTGCCTGAAATGCCTTTCCTCTGTTAGAGGGTGACGTCACCTGGTAACACAGTCCTTATTATCCACCCACTAGCAAGCATGGCATTCCCTCACACAACATCCTGCTCCAGTCTAGCTTGCGCTACCAGACTTTCAGGATCGGACTTGGAGTCTTTTTAAATACTGCTTCATATAATTTGCTTTTCTTAGAAGTACTTCGACTCAGGTCCCCAGCTCTGCCTCAGATTGTGCTCACTTGTTCAATCAGTTCAGGTTAACATGCTTGTGTGGTAGTAGAGAGCTTGTGTGGTAGTAGAGAGCTTGAATTCTGCCTGTACTTTTATCTATTCTGTGTCTAGAGCTACATAAGCAAGTCTGTTTGAGATGCGGTTTGAGGCCAGTGGGCGATCTAGGCATGTCGTGTTGACAGTGCTAATTGTTTCACACTGCTAATGGGTGGGAAATAAGTTTCTATAACTTGTTTGCTACATTAACCTTTGTAGCTTGGCTGATCAACTACATGGCAAACTCCCTCATTTATAATCACCAAGCTTACAGTAAAATCCTGCTTTTGCGAAATACCTTACAGGCTCGTTCTCGTTATCCAGTTAGCTTCTTCAACCAGCAGGTGACGATCTAGCCGTAGTTTAACTGGATGGGTTTTAGGTTGATTTTGATTTTGTGAGGAATTCACAGAGAGGCTGGTTGAGGGCAGATCAAGGCATTGATGACATGTGAGGTAGGGGTGTTTGTCAATCAGATGAATCAGACTAGTCTAACATTAACATGCTGTTTGTTACTGGTTATTAGCTGCATTTATTGGTCTTTAGTTTTATTTCTCCTCTATAAAATCAGTTAAATACCATGAATATGTTATGTGGTGGGATGGACATCGGAGTCTGTGCTTGTCTTGCTGAAGTTCTCTATATGTCCCTAATAAATGGCATGCAAACATGCAGATGGTAAATAGATGTGTGTGTGTGTGTGTGTGTGTGTGTGTGAGAGAGAGAGAGAGAGTGTGTGAGAGAGCGTATTTGTTTGTGTGTGTGTGTGTGTGTGTGTGTGTGTGTGTGTGTGTGTGTGTGTATGTGTGAGAGAGAGAGAGTGTGTAAGAGAGTGTGTGTGTGTGTGTATGTGTGAGAGAGAGAGAGAGTGTGTAAGAGTGTGTGTGTGTGTGTGTGTGTGTGTGTGTGTGTGTGTGTGTGTATGTGTGAGAGAGAGAGAGAGTGTATGTGTGTGTGTGTGTGTGTGTGTGTGTGTGTTTAAGAGAGAGTGTGTGTATGTGAGAGAGAGAGAGAGAGAGTCTGTGTGTGTGTGAGAGAGAGAGTCTGTATGTGTGTTTGTGTGTGTGTGTAAGAGAGAGTGTGTGTGTGTGTGTGTGTGTATGTGTGTGAGAGAGAGAGTGTGTAAGAGTGTGTGTATGTGTGAGAGAGAGAGAGTGTGTAAGAGTGTGTGTGTGTGTGTGTGTGTGTAAGAGAGTGTGTGTGTGTGTGTGTGTGTGTGTGTGTACGTGAGACTGTGTGGGGGTTGAGTAGAGTCTCTCCGTGTCAGGCCAGTGTGTTCTGAGTTCCACACTCAGTTGCTAAGGAAACGGAGATGGAGAGATGGAGTAGAATATTGCATTAGCCGTGTGTGAATATCCGTAATACACACTGCATACTGAGGGTGTGTGTTTGGAGCGTCTGGAGATACAAACAGCACATTTCTACAGGAACACAACCACATAACTCTAAGAACAACATTAAACCACTTTATGGATCCCCTATGAAACATATTTGATATTGCATGTTAGCCATGTTCATCTTCATAACAACATGCTTGTTGATTGAGAGGCAAAAGGGAAAAATACAGGAGTTTAAAACATTATGGAGTAAGAGCTGAGACCTGGTGGACCACCAAAACTGTCCTCACCAGATAAACAGTACTTCACAGTGCCTTAGTCTTTGAGAGTGAGCTCCACTCTGTCCAGAACTCTGGACAAACAAGAAGAACATTTACAAATCACACAAAGAAGCTGCTGCTGGCATTCTCAGAAAAATGGGCCGACCACCCCAGAGTCCAGACCTCAGCATGGCTGAACAATTATTTGGATGGGGAAGACTGAGCTTCCCAGGAGGTATGGAAAATGTCCCTGTAGATTTCTTTGAAAAACCGAGTCTCCTGAAAACAGTGGAAGTTGTACAAAGGCAAAATGTGGACACGCTAAATACACAAGTTAGTTTTTACTCCCAGTCCCCCAGTGGTCACAGTTCAGTGAGGAGGCAGTACAGATGTGTGTGTTGGCACTGATGACTGTGTGTTTGTGTGTTCAGAGGACAGAGAAGCCCCCGCCCCTGAGGGTCTGGTGTACAGACAGCAGGAGTCTCACTTGTGTCAGCAGATGAAGATGGCCACGGTCTCACAGAGTCATGACACGCAGGAGTGGAGCAGCCACGAGACCGCTACCTGCTCCACCCACACCGGCACAGGTAACCCCTGATGTGCGTATGTAGAAATGCGTGTGGCTGCTAACTACTGACCTGAAGGCCTTGACCTGTAGACTGTCATTTCTGGTCCGCAGAGAGTGGTGACCTGTCGAAACAGGGGGACTCCAGCCGGATCCGCTCCAGAATCCCCCCCAACATGCCCAAACTTCTCATCCCTTCCACCGCCACTAAATTCCCCCCAGAGATAACCGTCACCCCCCCAACACCCACACTGCTCTCACCCAAAGGCAGCATCTCAGAGGAAACCAAGCAGAAGCTCAAAGTAAGTCAGACCACCAGGGACCACCGGTTATCTATTAAATTTCCAGTTATTAATCTGTATTGCCTAATACACAGTGTTGACGATATGTTGCTTCAGTGATGTCTAAGTAATGACCTGTTTTCTACATTCCAGAACGTAATTCTGGCGTCCCAGTCGGCGGCAAACGTTAAGAAGGACACCCTGACCCAGCCGGCGCTGGAGGTGCAAGAGACATCCAGCCAGGAGTCCTCGCTGGACAGCGAGTCTGACGAGGAGGACGATTACATGGACATTTGAACTTGGGACTTTCACCTCTTGCCTCCAGGGGGCACCAAAGAGCCCTGGGCAAACTTTTTTCTTTCTTTCTGTCTCTCTCTCTCTCTTTCTCTCTACCTCCTCCCTCCCTATCCCTTTCTTTGTTCTTTTGCTCGTTCTTTCGTCTCGAAGCAATGGAATGTTCCCGGTTCCGCTGCTGTGATGTCTGTGCACTTGGTCTCGTCGTCCTGCGGCAGTATGCACGTTCTTCAGCAAAAGGGCTTTTTCTCTCCGAACTTGGCTCCGAGTCCAGATTTTGCTTTTCGTCGTGGATCAGCGATGCTGCAAAAGTGCCAATGTTTTCGTTTCTTCTTTTTCTTTTGTTTCTGTTTACTTTTTCCAGTCTCAGAAAAACTGCAGCTAAACAACAATCCGTGGCAGAAACAGCAGCTTCTAAATGCCACTACAAGTGACTTTCTTTTACGAGGCCACACAGGCTTTTATACCAGGGACCTATGCAGACAGTCTGTGAATGCAAACTGTACTTAACACACAGCCAGAAGGGCATTAGATCAACAATTAGTTTAACCCCCTCCCAGCTTTTGATAGAAACCTAAAATCGGCTGCAGTCAGTGTAAATGAAATTGGAGTTTACATCACAAGCAAGGTGCTTAAACTCAGACCCGTGCTGCAGTGACATATCAACCAAAAGCGGATATATATATATATATATTTTGTGCTCTGAAGCTGTCCGCATGCAAGCACAGCAGTTTTCCAGAATTGTGCATATGTGTGGGTTTTTACACGTGTTTGTGTGCGTGTTCAGGGTGGGTCTTGTGCTATCCACAGTGAAGCCCCTTGCTTTAAGCATGGCTGCCTTTTGCTTGTGTGACTGTCTGTGCTCTAGCGATCAGCCTCTCCAAGACGTGTTCTTTCGTCCGGTCCAACCTGCTAACGACAGCATGAGTTTACGGTTTTCAGCGTCGACAGACCTTTTTAAACCGCTCCGAAACAGTTTCCACCAAAGTTTTGGTTACCTGTGGAGGATGATGTGTTACGGGGTGGATGCTATGCTTTGGAGAACAAAGCGAGTGGCTTCTACACCTTGTCTAGGCCTCCGGATTTCACGTCTGAACATTTTTTTGGAATACATTGTTTAAAAGTTCAAAACCATTCCTGACCCCATCCACTAATCCGTTCTTGCTTAGCAGGGTTGGACAATCCTTACAGAACCTGGGCAAAAAGACCATTTGGCCTTATTCTGTACTGAGAGGTATCCATATTGGGGCGATAATGAATCCAATCCAATCCAATCTCACATTAAAGCTAGCCTGAAAGATCTTCCAGTGTAGCATAGTTTCCATAGTCTGAGCATCGTCAGCCTAATTGTTAAGTCTTTGTATTAAGTGGCCGGTTCTAACAGCTACTCAGAACTATACAGTGACGATCCTAGTGACAGAATTCACCACCATGCAATGTTAGCTTTGGGATCATGAATGATGCACTCAGTTCACATGGTTTGGGCACATTGTCTTCTATGGGTTCTCATACGACCTTATGGGGTTTTTCCGGCATTCCGTAAAGCTTGTCCAACATCACCAGAGTCTCTACACAAGAACGGGATTGTGAGCACAGCGTTTGGAGGTCACCCACTGGAATTCCGTTGAGAGAATTTTCTACTGACTTTTCTGCTTTTCTTTGTATTACCTGGAGTCGTGTTCTATCGTTTGTCCGTGACGCTTTCTTTTGTACTCGTGGTTACTCTGTATTACCTTTTGCGGGTAGTTCGGGATCGTAGCAGAGAGAGAGAGAAAGAGAGAAAAAGAGAGAGAGAGAGAGAGAAAGAGAGTTGTGAGCATTCAGACTTTTAGTCCTGACACCAGCATTGTGAAGTACGCGGGTTGTACATATCGCACTTAAAAGTTTAGCATCATGCTAACAGGAAATGGCTTTCTGTGAGGTGGTTTGTCTTTCAAGCAGAGAGGAAAGAACGATCACGTTAGTTATTCCTGGTGGTGAAAGACTGATAGATGGAGTTTAGCGTGCTGTTAAGCGCACTGGAGAAATGAATGCGCTGAACTGACTTGATTGAAATGTTAGTATTAGTTCAGCTGAATGAAGTGTATAACGTTAACACGTGGGTTTGCAGTGATGTACAGTGAACTCGAATACTGAAACGTAAAGACTGCTAATGTGATGTTATTATACTCATAATCATATAGTCAAGTTCTTTCTCCCACATGGTCTTTTACACAGGTTTACAGAAATATCAGCTGCCCTCCTAAAAAAAACGTATCATGACTGGAACTAAAGAGCGGGTAGACGCTGACGTCTGGTCCATTACTTTAGAATATCTCTCTTTATTCCTGTTTGCCCGGGAACCTTTCATAATGAATGGACTGATGGAATTGCTCCATGTTTTTCTACATGAATTAGCACATAATGTGTAGAGCAGGTCTTGGCCCTCTCCTGTAAGCTTGCTAAATAGGAAATACTTACTTTTTGACTGATTGATTGATTAACAAACAAACAAACAAACAAATAAATAAATAAATATATAAATAAAATTCAAATTTGAACATTTGATCACATTGGGCTGCCGATTCTGACCAAAACGATAGAAAACCCAGTTTTGGTTTTGATAAAAATGACATTAAATAAATCAATAGAAAGAAACTGTACCTGCTTAAAGGTTCACTCGAGGCATGATAGTACAATATGCCACCTGTTGAGACCAGTCAGGGTAATCTGGCTTTGTAATCTGCCCCTTGAGTCCAGTGTCCAACCCTGGATTTGGTCAACACTGGTAGTCGTCTGAGCTAATGTAACCGATTGGTCTGGATTCAGGATCCTGCATTTGAAGACCTCAGGTCCCATTTCGAAGGGCCGGGTTCTAGCAGTGTTGATAGTGCGTGTGTGATGTTTGGTAGGCATTCGAATCAAGTCAGTTCAGTGCATTAACCGTCTCAGTGTAGCAGGATCCTGCACGCCGCTGGTGCGGTGCTCCCCCGGCCGTAGAGCATTAAGTGCACGTCTGAGTGAGGACTGATTATATTTTTGGAGAAGCTAATAGGACACACTATGTGTTGTGCTGAATTAAGCTTGTGCTTTGCCTTCCCCTACAGATCACTTGTGGAGATCACGTTGACCTCCTTTCCGAGCAGCCGAATGTTTTTCTTTTTCGTTTTTCTACGTAAGGTTTTGTACGAGTAGACGGATGAATAGCCTCCAGTATTTTTCTCGATCACTGAATTCCGGAGACGGATTTTTTTTGTTTGTTTGTTTTTGCAAATTAAGGAAAAGGCTTGTGTTGAAGTGTGAACGCAGCGGACATGAGACACACGCGCCTGACCAAACTACCTGTAAACAGATAAAGATGTTTGTATTTTTCTCTGGATTTTTTTGTATGGCTCCGCTGTGCTTGTACTGAGAATGTAAGTGGTGGAGGAGCGGCCGAGAGTATGGGCACTATTCTCAGCCTCCATGGAGACGGGCCTTTTACTGTGCTCAGAGTTTGTTCTACAGAGGGTTGATATTTTTCTCTTACTTTCTGACTTGCTGCATTAAAAACTATGTCACAAAACCAAAAATAACACTTGATAACACTTTTTTACCCTGGATCCTGTGTTTTTCTTTGCTCCTTTAAGTCCGTGGTGGAGACACCCTGAGCCGTAGAGCTTTAGAGTGTCTCCATCTCAAATGTCAGGCACTAAAAGTAACCTAGATATGATGAGCCAGTCTCAACGCCGTCTCCCAAAACTGATTCCTACGGAATGGGGTATTTCAGCCACATGCTAGGAACAGTGTGGTGTAGGTTGTATACCCGTGATTTAGGGACTTGCTGCTACTGTTTAAAACATGCTGTAATAGTTAGAATTGAGCTTCTCTTTGAGTCTTCCCCTGCAAGACGGCAGATTTGAAGATTTATGTTTTGCCCTGGAGCTACAAGGCTAATGCAGTTAACAAGCCAATGGAAAAAGTAGTGGGAACATCAATCCCTGCCTCATAGTGGTATGCAGCCATGTGAACATGTGTTTCAGGTGGGTAAAAGGCAGGAGCGTGCCTTCATCCCTGAGATGTTCCCTATCCATGGCTCCCAAACTGTTCTAAATCTCATCATTTCACAAGAAAAGTTGGAGAACTCCACTGTGGAACCGTTCCACTGCGTCTGAATATCCAGTTCATTATGTAAACCAGTTTACCGTCCTTCAGTTAGCACCAACTAATCACCAATCGATATGAATAAATCCAGAAGCACAGACTTACCAACAGTATCAGCAGTAATGATAATAGGGTAGTGGTGTTATTACTTAATAATGAGAACTAATAATTAATATACTCGAGGACATGATAAACAGCCGGCATGCAGGACAGTAGTAATACTCTGATATATAAAATACAAGGTTCTAATAAATACAGTAATACAGTGTGACCTACACTGTGTAGGTTGGTGTAGCTCAGTGGGTAACACCACTACTCAGGGTGCCACCTCTACATGTGGGAGACTGGGGTTCAAATCCCAGTCTGGGTGACTATGCTGAGCTACACCAATAAGAGTCCTTGGGCAAGACTCCTAACACTACACTGGCCTCCCTGTAATCATTAACCTTGTAAGTCGCTCTGGATAAGAGCGTCAGCTAAATGCCGTAAATGTAAACACACAGCGGCTAGATAGCAGCGCTGTAATCCGACTTCAGCCATTAGACTCTTTCACTCCAATGTAAACAGGTAGCGTAAGCGCAAACTGCTAACGTTAGCATTAGCACACCTGTGCTAATCCATGCAGTAATTTCTTGCATGAGCTGATTGATGGCGAAAATGGTCCGAGAAGGTTCGAGAAGACACGAACATCT
>JAMWET010005308.1:585000-615000 GCA_024036415.1 Prochilodus magdalenae
TCACAATATCCCCAAACGTGTATGTTGATCTGGGACATTGAAATCTTTGCACACTGTTCCTCCTTCTCCTTTCAAGCTCATTTCAAATTCTACACAGTGAAAAGAATCGAATTCCTGAAACTTCTAAAAGTAGCTGTCTGGAACTGCAGGTTCCAGAGCACTCACGTAGGTCAGACCCCGTCTCGGGCCTTGTCCCAGCACTACGGGAAGGTTCAGAACTAGAACTTGTGCACACCGACCCTGACGTGTGTTTGACCTGAGCGCGGAGTGAGCTGCCTGACGCAGCACGTGTGGTTCCTACCAGCTCTTTTCAGGTGGAAGAACTGAAACCTGGCCATCACACCTTCATTAGAGCCGGAGGGAAGCTTTGGCTGGTGCTGCCTTTAATGATAATCTGAAGTCTGTCTGGGAGGTGTGAGAGGACCTGTAAACCTTCTCCTTAGCTCTGTATGGATGAGCTGGACTAATATGCATCCACTTAGTCTGGCCAGTGTTGGTCAATACTCTCACAGCTAGCGCAGGCTTTCAGCTCATAAACACACAGTCCTGATGGAACGGCTGCTCCCTTTATGACCGGAGTTTACTCCTGACGTTCACAAAGGCGGTTAAACCTGGTGTCCATCTGTCTCTGTTCGGTATCGATCGAAACTGAAAGCACTTAGGGAAGCAGCATCTCCCTGGATTTCCATGGCTTTTGGAGGAAAGCCAGAAGCAGAAGGCTATCAAAACGTCAAGCCGCCGAGGCCGCGTTGGCCTGAGATACGAGCTGCTCCGCGTGTTAACAAAATGCTTTATCAGGTGCTAAAGCTTCTGCTGCTTCCCTGACACAAGTGCTTCTTGTAATAGTCTGATGGTGTCAATCTGTCCGGCTGATAGGTTCAGCTTCACAGCTCTTGACTAAACTGTTCACTTCATAGCTAACGTGCTAGCTAGAACGTGCTTAGCCCTTTCGACTCCAGCGTTACAGCTTTATATAATAATGAGCTTAATATATAAAGGCTTAGATAATAAATAAACCATCCATGAGCTAAGTAGAAGCTACGCTAAGTATGCTAGCTATGTTAATGTCAGTCATTTCTCTCTATTACATTTATTATTACTTTGATTGTCATGATGTTCTAGTACTTTTAGCAGTAAGCTAAAGAGACCAGAGCTAAGTATAAGCTACGCTAAGTATGCTAGCTATGTTAATGTCAGTCATTTCTCTCTATTATATGTATTATTACTTTGATTTTCATGACGTTCTAGTACTTTTAGCAGTAAGCTAAAGAGACCAGAGTGCCTCTGTTCGCTCTGAGCTAGCATCTACCCTGTTAGCAAGGGATAACAACCCAGCTGGTGGTCCAAATGCCACTCCTTATTGTTTATTTTCCACTCCGAGACCAATGTGTTCATGTATCTTTCATTCATCATCCACTGTATATGAGTTTAGTCATTTCAATCTAGCAGACAATCAAGCTTTGTTTCCGGCCTGCTCATTAACATATTTTCTAAAACTCTAAAAGTCTCGGGTTTTTGAGAAAATTAAAAACTATAAAATTAGTATTACTGTATGAAGAATAGTAATCTGTGGTATACAGTCAGTGGGCTGTCGACTTTATCAAGCCAGTGAACCAAACAAGTGTCTCCAAAATGGCAACTTTAAAGGAGAGGCCAAAACCCTTGTTTAATTTTAATGTAAGTCAATGGAACCAGACATCTTTCCAACCATTTTTGGGCCAGGATGTTGGTCCATTCACCATGACGTTTTCCCACAGTGTAAACAGCAGCTTATTTGTTTAAACGATGCATAAAAGAGACATGTTTTTCATTAGACAGTCAGTGACGTTATGCTCGCTGTCTGGGTAGCATGTGAAATGTGTTTGCTTGCACGCTAACAGTGTTTTAATCTGGTGAGGATGTATAGATTGGGCTACAGGCCGAGTTGAAACATAAGTAATACTGAATTATTAGATTATTTTTTTATATTATTTAACATGTTAATTTTTTTCATAACCAGTCACCCAAATAAGACCTGAAATGAACCAAAAAGGCAGAAGCTCCCACACAGTAAACATTTTCCAACATGTCTCCGAGGAGTCTCCAGACTCCAGACTGGCACCAATGCTTATTTCCTCATTTGTGAATACAGCAGGTCAAGCACTCACTTTAGCTTGCTTTCAGTCCCAAATGAATATCAATAGTTCGCAATGCCCTCCGCAGATTATTCACGCAGATAAAAACCACTGGGCCTGCTCCTGCGTTTGTTCTCCGTAACCTGGAGATCAATTGCGCTAACAGGCTGTGAAGTGTCGGGCCATACAGTCAAATTCTGCCCTGCTATCCATTTCCTCCCACTCTGTATCTTTTTTCTCTCACATTCTTCTCATCCAGTGTCATCCATCTCTAATTCTTTATTTTTCTGTTTATCTATTCTTCTAAATGTACTCTCTCTTTTTTCCCCTCTCTCTCGTGAATAGAAAGCTGAAAGCTCAAACCCGCAGGGGGAATGTGCCCCAGCTCCTAATGAGATTAAGCGCTGAAGCATTGTCACGGCTAGACAGGCTGAATACACAATACTCCCCCACCCCAGCCCCTCGTTCTCCCCCTCCTGCCTGATACAGTTTATGCTCCTCAGGTAAGCTCACCTGCATCGTTGCCCCAGGGCCTGCTTTCTGTTATAACTCAATAAATGCTTTACGTGTTCCTCACCCTCCGTCGCTCTAATGGAGGTGCTTTTTTTCAGTCTGGGTTCAGTTAGAGGTTCACTGATGGCCCTAATGCTTCTTCTCATTAACAGGGAATACTCAAAATGGATAGAATGGTAAATGTGGGACTGGAGATCCATTAACCAATAGCAGAATTTGGCAAGTGGGAAGAAATGATTGGGATGTTGATGCTAAAATACTTTGAGGGGTCCAGTCATTTAGTAGAAAGACGGCTCTCCTGGTATAGCATACTAAAATGTGCTTTAGATTTCTTTAAATAAATGTTTTCCTGACGATGCTAACATGCTAATATGCTAACATCTATTTAGCATCATCAATTAGCAGGCTTCCATACTTCTAAGATACAGCTTCTTTAGCCTTATTGCCGTGGAGCAGTGCATTTGAGAAACCCCTCTGCTTGTTGCCTCCGTGAGAATTAGCGGATACGTCCGTGTGAATTAGCCGAGGTTCCCTAAAGTGCATTCTGTTCGTGCCGATGTGTAAATGTGCCATTTAGGCCTCGGCTCTCGTACGCTGTCCCTCACATTAGCCGGCAGTATTAAGGTGATTTCGCTGTTGACCCGAGCTCGGGCGAAGCCTGTGCGTATTTGTTTAAAAGTCTTTTAGCAGTTCATAAAGACAGCCTCCCTCCGCCGGTCCCCTTCCTGTCGGGACTCTGTCAAGGCTTTGCTAAGTCTCTTTGATTTCCCCCATCCTCCAATCACATCATGACATTGACTCATCACTGGGCCACTTCAAAGGGTGCGAATGGGGGCCCAAGCCCCGCCCACTCTCAGGGACCCCTTAAAGCTGCCGGGCGTCCTCACTGTTCCTCAGAACCCTGACCGGCATCACTCTTCCTCCACACCTTTGGACTTTAACCCTCCCGATCAACACTTGGATCTAACTGGAGCGTCTTCCCAGAAACCATATGGAGGGTTTGGCATTGTGACTGAACACACTCTTTCGCAGGAAACTCGTTCTGATCTTTTCAGAAGTTCTTCTTGAATTCTGTGGCGAGCTTGCCAGGCGTTTGAAGGATGCAAGCCATTCGAGGTGAGTGTGGAGTTGAGCGTTGATTTTAACTAGCAATGTTAAAAGCTAAATGCTCCCAGAAGTCACAGTTAGCATCGTAGCATTGCATCTCATGCCGTCTTTGTCTCAATCCCTCCCTCTTTTTTTACGGGTTCTCCTTTGCTTAGACCTAAAGCACAACTTCAGCATCCCACCTCCTTCCGCAATGGCTGGAACCGGTGACTCCTACCTCCAAGGCAACATCAGAATGACCCTGGAGGACCCTGAGCTGTGGAAGTCCTTCCATGAGATCGGCACTGAGATGATCATCACCAAGCCTGGACGGTAGGAAACCCACCAAAGCTAGCCACCTTGTAATTTGTAGTCTACTGAGAGTTTGAATCAGGAGTTCAACCTCCTTCCCTTCTGAAGTTGTAACATGTTCCCTGCTAGCCTCTTTCATCCAAGTCTCTGTGGCCAGTGAAGTGAAGAAATGACCATGCGTGTTTATTTTACAGGCGGATGTTCCCACATTGTAAGATCAACATTTCTGGACTCGTGCCCTATGCAAAGTACATCCTACTGGTGGACATGGTGCCCGAAGACGCCTTCAGATACAAGGTGAGAATCAGCTCCTACCCTGCAAGCTATGTGCTATAGAACAATAAGCTCTTACGGTTGATCCTGGGGAGATGCATACCAGAATACTGAACAATGCCCCAGTGCAGAAGCTAATAGCTCATAATAATGGGTGCTTGGTGCCAGACCACCAGCATGCTAAAAATGGAGAGTCAGGAAATGGTCAGAGGGTATACTGGTGATTTCAGATCAAATGTAAACGGCTGGAGCATTGGAACAGTTGGTGTGTGTCTAGAGACTTCTCACCGCTGATCACACTACCCCGCTCACACACTCCACTTCAAAGAGCCCCAAACTCTTCCTGTTTTTACAGGACCCACTGGGGGGTCCCACTCCAAACTCACACTAGCCCCCTCTCCACCCCACCCCCCCTTCTGTCACTGGCAGAGGTGGTGGATCTTCATGTCCTTGACTGTCACCCATGGCTACATCAGGGCTACATCACTTTATCACTTTCCAGTAAAATTCAGCTATGCTCTTTCTCCACAGTGGAATAAGGATAAGTGGGAGGTGGCTGGAAAGGCGGAGCCTCAGCCTCCCTACAGGACATACCTGCACCCGGATTCCCCCGCACCGGGCAGCCACTGGATGAAGCAAGCCGTCTCCTTCCTCAAGCTCAAACTCACCAACAATGCCCTTGACCAGCATGGACATGTAAGTGCTTCCCCTTTGATGGTTCTAGATACATCTTAGACAGGCACTACTCTGCTCTTTCACTGTGTTAGGCGTTCTTGCGTTTAGGAAAGTTAAAGCTTCAGCAGTTATGAATTAAAGGCGATAGTTTTACCCATAAACATGAAGCAGAAACCATAAGCATTCCGTGATGCTTCCGACGGAATTCCGAGCATTGTCAGCGAGGAGCTCTGAGCTAGTTTTCCCACTGGTCTGTTGGTGCATGTAATCAAAGTGGACATGTCCTGACTTCGTGTTTTCCCTCCATGCTGTAGATCATTCTGCACTCTATGCATCGCTACCATCCACGCTTCCACATCGTCCAAGCCGATGACCTGTACAGTGTGCGCTGGAGCGTCTTCCAAACCTTCACCTTCCCAGAGACCTCCTTCACTGCTGTCACTGCGTACCAGAACACCAAGGTATGTGCACCTCCCACCCATACACAGGCACGGTAGCGCTGCTGTCAGGCTGCAGCCATGCTGTTTTCTAATGCGACTGAACTAACGACTCATGACTTTCCCTTTCCAGATCACCAAGCTGAAAATCGACAACAACCCCTTCGCCAAGGGATTCCGAGACGAGGGCACCAACTCCAAAAGGTAAGCCTGCATCAGTTCTATCTGATTTCGCCTGTAGCATGTACCAGTCTGATTCAGCACTGACGTCTTTCTCCTCCTTTCTCCACTTAGACGTGCTAACAGGACCGCAGATCCCGAGAGGCTGGCTAAGAGGCTCAACTCCATGGTTAAAGAGGCAGACCAAGACAGCCCATCAGGTATGCACCAAAGCCTTCAACACATTGATTAGCACGCCTGTGTACCTTAGCTAGCCTGTCCCTGTGCATAAGCCCAATCCATAGGTTGCCATGTTGGGCAAAAATGAATTTTTTATTATCTCCTTTTAGGCACGTGCCGCTCCTCCTACGAAGGTCTGGAAGATGGAAGAGCAGCTCCTAAGGAGGTGGAGGATGTCAAAGAGGAGCGTTACTCTCCCTGGGGAGGGGTGTCCGACCGAGAGAACCACGGACTTGGCAGAGAATCCCCGCTGGGCTCTGACACTCGAGACATGTACAGCACTGAACAGCTTGTGCCAGGAAACAGCACGTACCAGCCCTACAGGTACATACAGCACTGCTTGCTTAGGAAAGAAGCCCAATGAAGATGCCTTTAGGCCATCATTTGAAATGAGCTGACTGTTCTGTGATCTACCACTTTCATTAACCTTCACAATTCCGGATCTTTCCTCAGGTTTCACGAATACGGCAAGTCCCCTTCCCCGTCCTCATCCAGCCTGGGCAGCAGTGGCAGTGCCGGACGCTCCAGCTTCGAGTCCCGAGTACCTGACGTGGCCACTGTCCCAGACCATGACAACAAGCCCTCGACCCATGAATCAGGCCTTCCCCACTGCCCCCCTCACGCCTCAGCCGCGTCTCAGGACTACACAGGTGTCCTGAACATGGCCGTGGCTCAGACCAAGCCATCCATGCTGGGACACCCTCTGTACACTCCATACAGCTCGGAGCAGGCCCTGAGCCAGTGGGCCACCGGGACAGGGTCTGCTCAGTATCCCCCGCCGCCGCCACCCCACCATCACCCCCACCACCACCACCTGGCAACAGACTACAGCGCTCAGGCCGTCCATCACGGCTATCACCATGGCAATGTGGGCGACTGGAGCCAATATCCACTCTTCTCCTATTCCTGCTGGTGAGCATGAGGGAACAAGACATGGACAGAGATGGACAAATGGCCACCAAGAAGGACCAGATTCCAGTTTTGGTGATTGGGAGAATGGCCGTCATCTAGAGCAGTTCAAGGAGGCCAAATTAAAGTTGTAGCTTCGAGTCGGTTCGGTTTGTTCTCGGAGCGGTGTTAGCATGACGGTGAAGCAAGCTTTGTCATATCACCACGAATACTCATCATGAGCATGGCTGCTAACCCGGAGCCCCGGAAAAGACTGTCTGTCCTTCTTTCTTCTGAAAGGACTGAAATATAACGCCTATTTATTTTGTGAATGGTTTTGCTGCTGTTTTAAGATTATTATTATGGGATACACTTTATTCTGATGGGCCACTGTAGATGCTTAGCCCTAAATCGTAACACTTAAACCTAAACGGACCATCAAAATAGAGTATAGCCATTGTTTTTGTAAATAGAAATAGAAATCATGTGTGCTGCAAAATGCCTGCGTACAAACTGCATTGTGAGTGTCAGTAAATATGATGTCAAATGACTTCCTAGTCATGCGTTTTCTTTATTGATGACTAATATTTATTAATAGTAATATTATTAAGACTAGCATTATCGCTTGGGAATCAGAAGACGAAGCTGAGGCCTATAGGATTAGGCTTTGATTGCATGGCACATGTGTAGCTCTATTGCTTGTTATCTGTCAGGCATTCTCTGAAGTCTGTTTTATGGGGAAGGGGAGTAGATGCACTGGAGCTGAAGAGCGCAATTAGCAGGCCTGCGTTACATCCACAACATCCTACTTACAATCCAAGTACCTTCATATTGCGATATTTCGGCCATCCATCGCTGGGTAGATGGCTCTTGTTGAACACCACTTCCCAGTTTTTCCCAGATTTCAGCACATCCCTGTGGCCTATGCATCCATATTCAGTTAGTGACCTTACATTTACATTTAAGGCATTTAGCACTTATCCAAAGCGACTTACAACCGTGCTTAGTGTTCCGTTGGATAATATTCCAGCTAGTAGGAAGTTTAGAGCCTAAAACTCACCATGAGCTCAGACACTGCCCGAACAGGGGGCCAGTGCTGGTACCTAGAGATTAATACACAGACATAGAGCAAGTAAAGCATTACCTGGGAACCCCAGCCCAGTGCTCATTCCTATAGAGGAGAAAAGGTCATTATAAGTGCAACACAAAGGTTATTAAAGTGCAGGTCAATAAGACACGGACGAGACCCCCAGAACGTGTCTATTAGTTTGGGAAAACCCTACGATTAAACATTAGCCTTCACTTATATGTAATTCACGTTCATGGCTTTCAGCATTCATGAAGAAGCGATGTGACACATAGTACCTCATGCCACACTAAATGCTGGGTGATTCACGTTTACTGACTGTGGGGATGATTTTGAATCCAGACCTGCACCATTTCCAGACCTTCTGGTGTGGATTTGCTCATTTCTGTTTGTTTTTCTCATTTTGTCTTTCTTTTGTCGACCCTAATGAGGAGCCCACCCAATTGTCCTCAAGTCTTTCTCTGCACACATACAGTTGCTCTTCTAAGGGGGAGTTCCTTTCATAGCCAAGCACGTCAAAGGGCCCTGAAAGGCTCCTAAGCAGCGTGAAAATGGGGGGATGGCTGCGGCTCGTTGCTTGTCTCAAAAGAGCGGCCAGACACTGATGGCTCCACCGTCCCACATCTCAGGTGCTAATCACTGCCGTATGGGTGGAGGGAGGTGGGGAGGAGTATGCATGAGAGAAAGCAATGGCGTTCGGGTGCGTTGTCCATTGTGCAGGATTTGCTGGCTAGCGCTCAATAAACGACCCATCAGTGGAGCCAACTTACACTGGCACACTTGGGAACATGGTTTTAGGGAGGTTGTTGAAAACTAGAGTTGGGTTTTTCCGATGCGGATTCCCATTAAAAACCAGATTGTTAAATTTCTGAAACCATGCAGACTTTCAAAAACTGAATTTGATGAGGTTTTGATTTAATAAGGTTAGTATATCAATTTCACGTTTCCCTTTGACGTGAAATTGATATACTAACTGATATATTAACTAGACGTAAATACAGCACTTGGAAAAATATCTTGTTCCATTTACTAGTTCATGTTACTGTAGTCCCATAAGAACTTTTATAGGAAGGATCTATAGTTTTACCTTTTTTAATTGGATTTTTTTTGCTCAATTTTTACTAATACGTTTAATACGTTTTTCAAACTTATCAATGGTTTATTTTTATTTTTGAATATAATGTTCCCAAAATGACCCAATGTCTCTTAGCGACACCCTAAACAAGTATTATCAAAGTACTGTAAATGATGTATATCTGTCCGTCTCTAAAAAACACAACACAGTACAATATAAATACTATTTATGGACATGTCCAGTCTTGTCCTGAAATTCCAAAAAAAAAAAAAAAAATGAAACTGCTATTTGATACCCATCACCACACAACATTTCAAACCCCTACACAACGTAGTTTTCAGGTTTGAGTGTTTAAAGTTTAGTCCGTCAGTCATCCAACCCACATCTTAACTACTGATGCTAAAAGAATTCACTTAAATAACGGATATTAATAAGCGCTTACAACTTTATTCATTTTTCAGTTGGTCATTCTTTTTAAATAGTTGGTAATGCTAAATTTAGATGAATATGTAACATCAATTTCACATTTCACAACTAAATCATTTCACAACTAAATATCCTTTTTCCACATATTAAAAAAAAAAAAAAATATATATATATATATATATGTATATATGATATAGATCTCTAAAGGGTCCAATATTATTTCCCCTAAGAGCATGATGTCTAATCTATTGTTTATCAATTTTATAATTGACAAAATAGCAAAAAATTAAGAAACAGGAAAACTATAAATCAAAAACAGCCATCACCCCCCAAAAAAAGAAAATATATATATTTAGTTCTGCTGCTCTTGTTACTGTTCCTGCAGCTACAATACATTAACACACACACATATATGTATATATGTGTATGTATATGTTAATGTATTGTAGCTGCAGGAACAGTAACAAGAGCAGCAGAACCTGAGTATCCAGGCAAACACACAGCTTCAGGGTTTGAAAGAAAGACTGGAAACTGATGATGGTTTTTGATTTACATTAATAAATATTTAGATTTTTTAAATGATTTGTTTAAAATATATTTTAAAACTTGAAGCAGTGATCACACTTTTACTATAGTAATCAGACACGACTTAGACATCTTTATTCAGATAGAACCTTGAAGGAAATCAGAAAGCCTGTACAGGTTTAACTGAATGAACTCCTGCTGGAGCTTAAATATCACGTGTAGTATATGGAAATGATATAAAAGAAATAAAAAAAAAAATTCAAAGAAATTGCACAAAAAAAAAACTACTAACAAACGACCCTCTCACGGGCACTTATTAACATAAACTAGCTGAAAGCTCAGTGCTGTATTTACTACCAGCTAATATCTCAGCTCAGTTCACTCTGTGAGCAGTTACGCCCAGTATTCATGTAGATAGTTGTAATGGAAAAATAACTAAGATTATTCAGAGCACCGCTTTGAAACTCTGCATGGCTGCATGAGTTTAAGTTTCTAAATGTATTACCTCAGAAATACTGTGTTTCTCAAAATAGAATTATAATATTTTTGCTGGATTTTGTTTCTCCAGAATAATCTCCTTTCCAACCAGGTCCTTCATCCTAAACACCAGAGGACATAACGTCACCGGGAGCACGGTAAAACACTGACGGTGTTTGTATGAAGAGACAGTAACTGGTTGTAGTCATGGACACAAAGAGGTGCTGGCTGATGGACGGATCAACAAATGGATGGACTAAGCAACGTGTGAATGAAGGAATGGATGAACGAATAATAAACCCTCTTCATCAAGATCATCTTAAGTGTCTTCTTTAAGAAGAAGTCTACATCAGATTCACGGTGTTCATAAACCCCAGAGTTCCTTGTGTGCCCTTGAGTCCAAGCAGAGACTTATTCCCTGAGAACAAATCCCAATTAAGAAAACATGGCACTGAAGGGTGGAATTCTTGTGAAATCTTGGGAAGTGGATTTTCAGAAGAGATTTTTTTCCTGGCCGGTAAATGATGCCCTCCAAAGGTGTATGGATCAATGACGGGGTCAACGGCCAGCTGTGGTGGTACAGTTTGGTTATGCTGGTTAGCTTTAGCTCACCAAGTTTCTCTGACTCTGTCTGAAACTGTTCTGTGTGGGCGGGGCCAGAGACTGGGACTCAGTCTCTGGCCCTGAGACTCAGATCAGATCAGATCAGATCATGTGTAGTGTTAAAGATATTAGCATTTGTTTGCAGTTTTAGCTTGGCTTTAGTTTAGCATTAGATTTTAATTTATGTGACTCTAAATGAGCTCACCAGACAAAAAATTTTCCGCCCCCTGTGACTGAAACGTACCTAATAGCGTGTAACACCTCCACAAGCACCAATAACAGCAGTGATTAGATTTGGGATGGACTGGACAAATTTATGGATGTAGGCCACATCAGTGTTCATACAGTCTTGCAGTTGGGCCAGATTTGGTGGATGCCTTCCCTGGTACAATCCCAAGGTGAATTCCCTGTAGACTGGGATTTTAGCCACTGCTGGTAGACCCGTATGACCGTACACTTCCATACACCTGCAGATTCAGCTACTTCCTTCACACTATGGTCTTTGGCCACGCCCAAATGCTCAGTCACTCCTTTTAGCCAATCATTAACATCTGCTTTGGAGCCGTTTACCACACATGGAACGCCACATTCCCTGCCCTGTACCACCTCTTCTCCATCTATGGATCCCGTCACTCACACCCCGCAGGTGTTTATAGTCCCATCATCCTTGTGCAGCGCCCTCTGCAGGTTGTTACTACCACCATAAACACGCAAGGTGACTGATTTTTTGTCCGGTGAGTTTATATACAGTACCCCTGATCAAAGCGCATGCTTTACTGATATAGTAAGAGAACTCAGCTACACTGTAAACGTTCCAGGACTGCTCTACTTGAAACAGACATTTAGTTAAAGCTGCCTTCACAAATTCATTCATGACGTCGCAGCTCATACGGTGTGTCAGACTTCATAGAGCTATCAAACCAATCCACTGAGGACACACACATAACCGCTCTTCATTGCATCGATCTATAAATTTTTTAAACCAGGCCCCTTTTCATGAAGACCACCCACCTGATGAGTGTCAGACCACGATCTAAAGATCATACATAAATATAATATATTATTACAGTTAGTACAGGAGCTGCAGATGGTTGGAACTGGTCCAAAGCAGAATCAGTAAGCTCCGCGGTGTGACCCCCTAGGTTTGGGAGGTCAGGAAGACTTTTATGTGGCTGTAGCTGATAAGAACGGTAGGGGGGTCCTGGATGTTGTGCTGTTAGATAAATAGAACAGTGTGAAAGTCAGCGTGATAACAAGCAGGATCAGTGTGGCCTCTGAACTTGGAAGCAGGAGCGAGTTCATCAAGAGGCTAAAGGAGCGCCAGAGGAACTTGGCACCTTCATGTAATCTAGAGAAGCCCCTTCCAAGCCTAGATAGAAGTACACTTGAGGGCAGAATGTATGCACTGGTGTGTGTACCACCTTCACCTTTACTGTTTTATACAAACCATGTAGCTGAGTTAACGTAGAGATCCCCAAGGTACAATACTCCTCCAGTAAAGTAGAAGTTCCTCCCTTTAGACCTCCACTGGAGTAACAGTACTAAAGTATGTACCTTCAGATGTACTTAAGTATGGAGAGTAACAGTACTAAAGTATGTACCTTCAGATGTACTGAAGTATGGAGAGTAACAGGAGTATGGTTTATTACGGCTCTAATGTCCTATTATCATTTCTGGAACAGGACTCTTCATCAGCTCAGTGTAGGTGAAGAGACTCTAGTGTCTCTCAGTCCACCAGTCTTTAATAGAAGCTCATTCATTAGTCTGACACTGACGTCTATTCAAATCATCATCAGAACAAAAAACCGAAGGAGAACAGGTTCCATTAGCTAGAACCAAGCCCTGTCCAACAGGTCAAAACTAGCTCAAAGCAAAGTGTCCTCTGTACACTGATTGGTGGGCTTGGTTCACTCTACTCTCGCTTGGACAGGGTACGCTTTTATGCTCACATAAGTCATCTGATTTTCCTGCAGCCCGAACACGGCTTCATCCTCTCATGCTGGAGGACTGGATGCTAGAGCTAGTAAGTCCTATTTGAGATAGTAAGTCATAATTATGAGATAGTAAGTCATATTTGAGATAGTAAGTCATAATTACGAGATAGTAAGTCATATTTGAGATAGTAAGTCATAATTACGAGACAGTAAGTCATTACTATGAGAAAGTCATAATTACGAGACAGTAAGTCATTACTATGAGAAAGTCATAATTATGAGATAGTAAGTCATATTTGAGATAGTAAGTCATATTTGAGGTAGTAAGTCATATTAGAGATAGTAAGTCAATTACAAGATAGTAAGTTATATTTGAGATAATAAGTCATAATTACGAGACAGTATGTCATTGCTATGAGAAAGTCATAATTACGAGATAGTAAGTCATATTTGAGATAGTAAGTCATATTTGAGGTAGTAAGTCATATTAGAGATAGTAAGTCATATTTGAGATAGTAAGTCATATTTGAGGTAGTAAGTTATATTTGAGATAGTAAGTCATAATTACAAGATAGTAAGTCAAATTTGAGGTAGTAAGTCATAATTACGAGATAGTAAGTCATATTTGAGATAGTAAGTCATATTTGAGGTAGTAAGTCATATTTGAGATAGTAAGTCATAATTACAAGATAGTAAGTCATATTTGAGATAGTAAGTCATAATTACGAGATAGTAAGTCATATTTGAGATAGTAAGTCATAATTACGAGACAGTAAGTCATTACTATGAGAAAGTCATAATTACGAGATAGTAAGTCATATTTGAGATAGTAAGTCATATTTGAGATAGTAAGTCATAATTACAAGATAGTAAGTTATATTTGAGGTAGTAAGTCATAATTACGAGATAGTAAGTCATATTTGAGATAGTAAGTCATAATTACAAGATAGTAAGTCATGTTTGAGGTAGTAAGTCATAATTACAAGATAGTAAGTCATATTTGAGGTAGTAAGTCATAATTACAAGATAGTAAGTCATATTTGAGATAGTAAGTCATAATTACAAGATAGTCTATGGCCTTTTTTTTCTTTACATGGCAGAAACACACTTCCACACAGGTGCCTTCAGAGGTACAAAGTGGTTTTGCAGACAGGAAAGATTGGGGCTAGCTGGTTAGCATGCTTACTTAATCTCTGCTACACGATACATAGACGTCTGTGACACAGCACCAAGACCTTTTTCACAGATTTCACCATTAATGGATGTTTTGACTGGAAATGACTGGTGGTCTCTGACTTTCGAGTACGGCACATGGGCTCCGTATTGGAGCAAGTTTGCCTTTTTCTAGTTCTAAAGAATTACAAAACCACTACTAATCAAACGTCACGATAAATCATATCCCCTACTTACAAACACGACTGTGAGACTGACTGAATCGGTAAGGTACCTCTGTGCTAACAATCTGTGTATGAGAACTGATCAGACAAAATGCCAGCAAAGTCCTGTAGGTGGGCTTAACACAGTCAGGGTGTACTCGGGGGGTCTACTTGAAAGCACATTTGCCAGTTGAAACCCAGACACATGCGCTTACGCACCGTTATAGCCATCTCGCTAATTGTGTCTAAGCAGAAGGGTTTTGGGAAGACAGGTACGCATGTCGTATGTCATGGAGTCAGTGGGGGGCTTTTCAAGTGCAAAGTGACCCTCACTGGGTTTCTCCCAACTGTCCTTTCACACTCCCGCTCTAATGACCTGCTTCTTGCTCCTAGAGCCCCAACACATACACATAAACACCAAATGAGACTGCGGTTGGGCCAACAGAACCGCACGCCTCTTAATTTTATGTTTGAGGAGGAAAAAGTGGTCAACAACGCGTGTAATCTCTCCCCAGACACCAATACAGCAAAGGCCCAACGTTTTAGAGGCTCTAACAGCTCCACCGGGCTGCATCACGCAGACAGGGCCGTGCTATAATGGAGCTGAAGAGGTTTAAAGCAAGACCTTTACAGCTACAGACATTAAAATGAGGCCTGTGTCAATATGCCCCTTGCATTAAACCCTCACAGGTCTAGATGCTGCTTTCATTTTACTGTACTGCGCTAACCTAATTACCTAATTACATGAGTACATATTTCATTGGTGAGTGAAGCAACATAATATACATGCAGCTGATTTTCATTGTTTCATGTGAAGTAAAGTGATTACTTCTTCTTGTAACAAAGTAAAGATTAAACACATTAAAGAGTAAACGCATTACATTTTAAACACATTACAGATTAAACGCATTACAGATTAAACGCATTACAGATTAAACGCATTACAGATGAAAAGCATTACAGATTAAACGCACTACAGTTTACACGCAATACATCTTAAACACACTACATTTTAAACGCATTACAGATTAAACGCACTACAGATTAAATGCATTACAGTTTAAATGCTTTACAGATTACACGCACTACAGAATACATGCACTACAGATTACATGCACTACATCTTTAACGCATTACAGATTACACGCACTACAGATTACACACACTACAGATTACATGCACTACAGATTACATGCACTACATCTTTAACGCATTACAGATTACACGCACTACAGATTACACACACTACAGATTACACGCACTACAGATTAAACGTATTACATTTTAAAAACACATTACAGATTAAACGCATTACAGTTTACAGGCTTTACAGATTACACGCACTACAGATTACATGCACTACAGATTACATGCACTACATCTTTAACGCATTACAGATTACACGCACTACAGATTACACACACTACAGATTACACGCACTACAGATTACACGCACTACAGATTACACGCACTACAGATTAAACGCACTACAGATTACACGCACTACAGATTACACGCACTACAGATTAAACGCACTACAGATTAAACACACTACAGATTACACGCACTACATTTTAAGCACACTACAGATTAAACGCATTACAGATTACACACTACAGATTACACGCACTACAGATTAAAAACATTACAGATTAAACGCACTACAGATTAAACACTACAGATTACACGCACTACATCTTAAGCGCACTACAGATTAAACGCATTACAGATTAAACGCATTACAGATTACACACACTACAGATTACACGCACTACAGATTAAACGCATTACAGATTAAACGCATTACATCTTAAACACACTAGAGCTTAAACACACTAGAGTTTAAACACACTACAGATTAAACGCATTACAGATTAAACACACTACAGATTAAACGCATTACAGATTAAACGCATTACATTTTAAAACGCACTACAGATTAAACGCACTACAGATTAAACGCATTACAGATTAAACGCATTACAGCTTAAACACACTAGAGCTTAAACACACTAGAGCTTAAACACACTACAGATTAAACGCATTACAGATTAAACGCACTACAGATTAAATGCATCACAGCCTAAATTCCTAAACCTTATCATCATTACTGACTTAAAAATACCAGTGTAACTTGCTGTACTTGTTATATAACGTTAAAAGCTAGAAAGACAAAACTCACGAGCAAACTTGGTGGATAGCTTGACAAAGCTTCACTTCTCAAAAATATAAGGCAGTAGCAGAACACTACTGATTGTTCCTGATAACTTGTAAGCAGTGTGTAATCTACGGTGTGTAACCCCTACCTCCTAGAGCTCATGGTGGCAGTCAGGTCTTCGTTGTCTGTGCCTGAGCGATTGATAGTCTTGATTTCCTTTGACTTCTTCATGTTTTGCTTCTTTGTCTGCAGGTATTTACTCTCCTTTCTTTGTTTTTTTGGCCAAATAATAATAAGTATGAGCCTCAGATATTGGGTTCCTAAACTTCTCACAACACAAGTCACCCAGTATACATTCTACGCAACAAGAGGTCCTACCTAGCATGCTTCTATCATTAGTACAGCACAGCAAAGCAGTGTTACAAACACGCTAATGCGGTTTTAAATGTTAAGGCAGTACAGACTTCAATATCTATACTTTCACCTGATAAGATGATTGAAGTCATCAAAACGTCCTATTAATTCCGTAATGCTGGTACCAATTTCAATCCAGCTTCTTGTTCGGATTTGTCCGTTCCATATTTTTCATAAGGAGGATCCTACCTTAATAATAATATCCTATGTGGAATTTTATGCACAGAGCTACTGCACTCCAGCTGGAGATTTACACAAAGACTCTTCTTCTTTCCGCGTCTTCCAGCTGGTGCTATAGCGCCCCCAAATTCAAGCTGGTGCTTCTGGGTAAAACACGAGTCACTCTCTACAGTTACAGGTGATTGTACACAAATAAAACATAGTTTTATACATTATATAAACTATTATATATTCATTTATGCTAATAGATCCTCCCTACACTTTACACACTGTGCCTTTAGTTCGTTCTGTGTGATTCCAGGTTGTTTCTGTAGTGTTGTTACAAGGATGCTGCGGTATTCCAGCTTGTTGTTAGGGTGCTGCCCAATGATTGTTATGTTCCGGCTAAATTGCTAGCCGGTTAGCATGGTATGCCAGGAGGGTGTTATGGTACTGTTAAGGTTTGGGTGACTTACAACACCCTCCGTGCACCTTTTCAAAAATGTAAAAATTATGTTTTAGACCTAAAATACAGTGAAACAACATCTCTGGCATCTTCAGATTCTCATGATCACTAACGAATGCTACATTTGACATCAAACCACTCTGTATGACTTTATGATGTTACATTGTAATGACCTGATTAAGCAAAAATGGATGGAATTCCCCAATTCCCCCAATCCCCGACAGCGTAGAAGGCACAAAATGTTAAAGTGCAACCACAATACATTTTCTTTAAAAAAGTAAGTCTTTAATATTTCCATCAAATAAAACAAGTACAGTTAAAAGAGAAGAGGAGATATCCCACTCACCGCCGCAGTCAGTTACAAACAACATGTAAACAAAAACCAACAGATTCCATGTGTTGAACCTACAGTAGCTTTTTATATTCCCAAAGATTGTTAACTACACACCTGGGCAGGTCAAACACAGTATGGATCAACTTTCCATAACTGTTGCATATTGATCATTCATATTAACCGTTACTCATATATCGGTCATTGTTCATACTGCCATTTAGACACAGATGTACTGGTCAAAACCGGTTGGAATAGGCTTTTCAATGACAAGTACGAAAATAACTACAGGTTAAGATCAAGCTATAGACGAAACATTAGCGAGAGCTGAAACATAACAAATGCTGATCCACATCTCAGAACCCCAAGCAGTAACATGACAGAGGCAGCAAATTAATATCACGGCCCAAAGATTTACTTCGTAGGGGAGTCCTGGTGGGAACTGGAGAACTAAACCAAATCCGTCAGTGCTGAGCTTTTTATTTACAAGGAAAACAAAGAAGGAAGATATTCCACCTTCAACAGCCTCACAGTCACAACTATTAATCCACAGCCTAGACACACATGCATAGTTATACATAGTTCGTTCCTGTAAGCAACCAAAGCCCCTCTCTTTAACCAGCCGGGATCCATATTCTTAGTAACGATCCACAGCACTTTGGTTCTCATCATCTTCACATTCCACATATTTGGAGGCACAATCTTAATCAAATCTCTACTTGCCATTTAGAATTTGGTGAAGAAGCATGGAAGAAAAGGCACGATCAATGCAAGCCAAACACATCTGTTAAAGTGCATGTACAGCAGAATCGTCATAATCACTTTACCTTCACACATTATCAAAGTCACTGCTGGTGGCATTTTAGACACCAAAAAAAAAAAAAACCAATCTGCACTCATCATCCACCTCAAGCACAGGTCATGTTTTGGAGATTGTGGCTTAACTTCATTTCAGCGGCCCTGATACAAAGAATAAATTGCACATTGCTGTTGAAAAAGAAATGGAGAAGGAAACCGACTGTCCTTATTGCTCTGGAATTAAATATTCTGACCAGGATAAGCCAAGATAGATATGGTTTCGGTATTACACACAAATTCAGAAAAGAAAACGCTAAGCTCTGAAATCAAACCACAGAGGAAAATTCAGTTTTTACGTCGAGTTTTAACATCCGAAGTCAGTCTTTTTTGTTGGAAGAGCGGGAGAATGAGCAAAAAATTAGAAGAGAAAAAGTGCCCGAAAATCTAGACTTAGTCTAACAGAAATGGTAAACATCTGCACAGACGCTAACACAATTCTGGACTGAAGCTAACAGACATGCTAACGACAGTCTGCTCTAATACGAACATAAATGCTTACATAACAACGAATCGAAGTTAACAAAAGAATGAACTGCTACTAGCAGAAAAGCTAACAAAGGTCTGGACTGAAGCTAACAGAACTGGCAACGGAAGCCTGGACTGATGCTAACAGAAATACTAACGAGAGCCCGGACTGATGCTAACTGAAAAACTAAGAAAAGCCTGGACTGATGCTAACAGAAATACTTAAAAAAAAGCCTGGACTGATGCTAACAGAAATACTTAAAAAAAGCCTGGACTGATGCTAACTGATGCCTGATGCTAACAGAAACACTAACAAAAGCCTGGACTGATGCTAACAGAAATACTAACGAAAGCCTGGACTGATGCTAACAGAAATACTAACAAAAGCCTGGACTGATGCTAACAGAAATACTAACGAAAGCCTGGACTGATGCTAACAGAAATACTAACGAAAGCCTGGACTGATGCTAACAGAAATACTAACAATAGCCTGGACTGATGCTAACAGAAACACTAACAAAAGCCTGGACTGATGCTAACAGATATACTAACGAAAGCCTGGACTGATGCTAACTGAAATACTAACGAAAGCCTGGACTGATGCTAACAGAAATGCTAACGAAAGCCTGGACTGATGCTAACAGAAATACCAACGAAAGCCTGGACTGATGCTAACAGAAATGCTAACGAAAGCCTGGACTGATGCTAACAGAAACACTAACAAAAGCCTGGACTGATGCTAACAGAAATGCTAACGAAAGCCTGGACTGATGCTAACAGAAATACTAAGAAAAGCCTGGACTGATGCTAACTGAAAACTAAGAAAAGCCTGGACTGATGCTAACTGAAAAACTAAGAAAAGCCTGGACTGATGCTAACTGAAAAACTAAGAAAAGCCTGGACTGATGCTAACAGAAATACTAACGAAAGCCTGGACTGATGCTAACTGAAAACTAAGAAAAGCCTGGACTGATGCTAACTGAAAAACTACTGATGACAAAGCTAACAATAGTCTGGACTGATGACTGCTAACTGAGCCTGGACTGAAACTAGAAACACTAACAAAAGCCTGGACTGATGCTAATGCTAATGAAAAATAACAGAAATGCTAACGAAAGCCTGGACTGATGCTAACAGAAATACTAACGAAAGCCTGAGTGATGCTAACAGAAATACTACCGAAAGCCTGGACTGAAACAGTAACAAAAAAGTCTGAATTGATGCGAACAGAAAAGTGTCAACGGATGCTAACAAAAAACCCTGAACCCACACCAAAGTAACACATGCAGTGATGCTATCCGAAATGCTAACAAAGGTCTGGGCTGATAACAGAAACGGTAACAAAAGCTTTTTAGGTGGCATGAAAAATCAGAAGAGATGCTAATCAATCTGGTACTTTCCACTCACTCTGTGGAACCACTACACTCACCGTGTCACAGTCTAAACCAAATGATGAAGTGATAACCGCACAACCAAAACAAACATATTGAGAAAACTGGTGTGTACTCCACAGAGTGTGCGTAGTATGATTTCTACCAGTGTGTGCTAATCGCTAATGTGTGCTTCGATAATTCCAAGTAGCACTAAATGAGTGTTATATGAGTGTTGGTGTAAATGTCAGCACTCCAGTGCGCTAAAACTCAATCAAACAGTCGTATACATACCTTAAGTAAACTGTCCTTTAGAAGGTCATAAAGGTACATGCACAGTAAAACACAAGTGCAGGGCATCAAACTCAAGTTGTCATTCCCCAAACAACAATGGAAAGACAAACGTTCAGAATATATAACCAATGAGACTTTCAGTGAAATGAATACCAAATATGAGACATAATAAATAGCATAGTCAATAAATCTTTACCTGACCAAGCCGACTGACCGCATTAGACTTTTGACATCACAATGTGCTTTTCAGACAGGCCAAGCCTGCACATGTATGCACAGACATTTGTTAAAAGTGGGCAAATTTTATCAGGATGTGAGATATTATTGAGAACTGGGGAACTGATCATCAGGATTATTTTATTATTCATAATTTAAAAACCCCCACCCGTTGTCACCCGAGGCCACCTGTCACCCGTCCTCACTGGAGTTGTCTGAATCATCCCAGTCCACCTCCTCCCAGGAGGCTTTAGCTCTTTGTTCCCAGCTCTGGGCCTGAGCCAGAGTGTTTCTGGGCACCAGGGCCACGCAGGCCGACAGACCAGATACACGGTCGTCCAAAGACGTCCCATTCTGCCAGTGGTCTTCCTCTGGGTCATAGATGTGTACGTACTTCATGCGGTTGCCTTTGTCGTGAGACCTTCCACCCAGGATGTAGATCCGGCCATCCAAAACGGCCATGCCTGGCTCTCCGTGCCCGGCAGGTAGCGGGCACACCACTGACCATACGTCTGCCGTTGGGTTATAGCATGCCACCTGCAAGAACAATTGATTGAAGAATGACAAAAAAAATTATTAGGAATGTCATATATCGCAAAGGTGTCAATCAGACTTTCAGGTAGACAATTTGATGAAAATCTATTAAACAAATAATTTTATACATTATAAAAATGTATTATTTGTCAGTGTACTGTTGGTCCCTAAATCACGTGGTGCTAGGTGTATAACCGAAGCTGTAGAAGTTCATAAAATACAAAAATGTCTAACACAACACAGGACAAGGAAATTTGAGAAACAGAACAAATTAACAACAAATATTTTGGCATAGATAATTAACTCATGAAATTCAGTGATGTCATTGGCTATATTTAACATGGTGTGGTTCCTTGGCATTAACTGTGAAAGTGTGACGCATGCCGGACCTTGAGGACATCCCGTCTGTAGCTACAGCTATCGTTGCTGCCTCCGATGACATAAGCTCGCCCGTTCAATGCTGCCATCCCGTGCCAGGCTCGCTCCACTGGGCCCTCAGAACACACGCTCCATCGGTTATCCTGAGGGTCGTAGCTGTAGGTCTCTTTCAGATAGGCCATTCCTCTACGACCACACGCGATGTAGATCTTCCCGTCCACCACTGCTCCGGCATGGGCATACACCTAGAGAACGAGAACGTAACGTGTATCATACTGTGAGCAATGTATTGGACCCTACTGTAGGAATAAGTCAGAGAACACTACTGATATGCACAGTTCTCCAATGACCAAAACAGCTATCCATCAGCCAAGATTTGTTTGGTTTCCCAAATAGCAACATGCTAACTTTTGGGCTATAACCTTCCATTACTTATTAGCCACACTAGTCTCAAGACAAAACCAAACAAGCAAACTTTCTTCCACTGATCAGCTACATTAGGAATAAAAGGGAACGTATATGTAACCTTCTCATCAAAGCTATTGCTTATACAGCGGTTGGACAATGAAGCTGAAACACCTGGTTTTAGACCACAGTCATTTATTAGTATGGTGTAGGGCCTCCTTTTGCGGCCAATACAGCGTCAGTTCATCTTGGGAATGACATATACTGCGTCCTGCACAGTGGTCAGAGGGATTTTAAGCCATTCTTCTTGCAGGATAGTGGCCAGGTCACTACGTGATGCTGGTGGAGGTTCGTCCTTCTTGGTGGTATGCTGACATTACCCTGGATACCGTGGCTCTTGATACATCACAAAGACTTGCTGTCTTGGTCACAGATGCGCCAGCAAGACGTGCACCAACCATGTGTCCTCTTTTGAACTCTGGTATGTCTCCCATAATGTTGTGTGCATTGCAGTATTTTGAGCAGAACTGTGCTCTTACCTGCTAACTGAACCTTCACACTCTGCTCTTACTGGTGCAATGTGCAGTTAATGAAGATTGGCCACCAGGCTGGTCCAATTTAGCCATGAGACTCCCACACTAAAATGACAGGTGTTTCAGTTTCATTGTCCAACCCCTGTAGGTGTGCGGCACGCGTTGGTCAGACCTCTCGTTTGAGCGGGGCCACGTATTCCCAGGTGTTGGTTCGAGGGTCATAGCGCTCAACGCAGTCCAACTCATTGCTGTAGTCGCGCCCTCCGATAGCATAGATGTAGTCGCCCACCACACACACGCAATGGTCCGCATGCTGCTGCCTCAATGGTTCGATGTTACACCAGGTGTTGTGTCGAGGATCGTACCTGTTAAAAAACATTTACATGTACATGATACTGTGTGTAATGACACTTCAAACAAGCAACCTTCCCTGAAAAATATCATGAGACGTGTCTCTACATAAGGAACGTTATCAACTAGATGAGGTCGGTTCCCGGGGAAGTGTCAGCAGATACACCAGATGGGAGCCCAGAACCTCAACTCATTTAAACATCTGCATCCAGGGTGCTCTATTCCTGTCAGTCTGACTGTCCACGGCAGACTGAGACAGGGCTAATAGTGTTCCCCTAGGAGAAGGTAGAACCCGGAGTTACTATGCGTATAGGTGTCGTCACTGTTGTCCACTCACCTCCAGCAGCGCGCCTCAGCACGGAAGCCACTGCTGTTCTTGTCTCCCCCGACCAGGTACACAAAGTTATTCAGGACAGCGATGCCCATGTTGGACATACGGGGAGCGTACTCTGCCCCGAGACTGCGCCAATCACCCCAGGATGGATGGAACACCTGAATACGATCTTCGTCGGTTGGCGGGCCTGACGAATACATGCCACCAAATCCCAGAATGCACAAGGAGCTGGAGCGAGGCTGAGTGAGAGGGCTCTGCATGACTGGCTGCCACAGCTCCTGACTGTGATAGCGGAGGGCGGCGGAGATAGAATCACGGAGCGGGCAGGGCTTCAGCCGACTGTGGAGACGCTGCAGGACGGCCTTCTCCATCAGACAGAAACGCACCGCCTCCAACATCAGCAAGGGTTCCTAACCAGATTATTCAGATTCATTAATGATGGTTAACCAACAGTGTGTCACCACAATCACAATACTGCTATCCATGAAAACACGAATCAGGCCTGCTGCATTCAGTTAGCGAGCTTTTTTCACCCCCACGTTTTATGAATGCACTTTATCCATTTCACAAGACTATTCTATTAAAGAACATGGTCTATTTATAATTAATGTACCTGTAGAAAACTGTCTGTCTTCGCTCCTCCCATCTGAAGGCACAACTGATCCATTTCCACCTCCTCAGGGCTGTAGTAGTAGTGCAATGCGGCTTCAAACACCTCGTACTCTGAGCTCACCTGCAGCTCATCGCTGGACAGCACCTGCAGAACCTTTTCTGTGGGCAGCTGACGGTATACGGACGTGCGAGAGAAGGTCTGGATGTTTTTCAGAAGGTACGAGCGCACCTTCTCTCCCAGCTGCTCAAGCCCGTAGATGTCAGCAAGCTTCTCCACCTCCAGGATGTTGTCATCGTCCAGCCAGGAGAATAGGAACTCGCAGCAGAATGCAATTACATCCCTGACCTGATCACAAAAACAATTCAGGAGAATGTCTAATAAAGTTTTACCGGTGGAAATGACATTAGATGGTATGCCGTTTGTGGAATAGTGTTACATAAAGGTCCATCACTTGTAAGCCATCACAGTCACCTTACAGTCAGGCACCTGGTTCAGGTGTAGCGTCAATCAAAATCGCAAGTATGTTTAAATGTTCCTAAATAATGTACACCAATTAGACGCAACCCGCTTGTATCTACACTGTCCATTGTCTCTTACTGTCCATTTTTATCAGAACCACTGACCCTATAAGAGCGCTTAGAAGTTCTACAATTACAGACTGTAATCTGTTGTCCTGCCCGTCACCCTGTTGTTCAGAGGTCAAGACCGCCACAGAGCTGGTATTATGTGGGTGGTGCATCATTCTCAGCACTGCAGTGACACTGATGTGGTGGTGGTGTGTTCATGTGTGTTATGCTGGTGGATCAGACACAGCAGTGCAGATCAGTGTCACTGCTGGGCTGTCGTGGGGTGGAGGTTAGGAAACCAGCCTTGTGACCGGAGAGATTCCCTGAACCAACAGTAAGGCCTCTGGGCGAGTGCGCTCACTAGTGCCCCCTACTGTGTGTGTGCTCACTAGTGGTTATGGTGGTTTCAATTCACAGGTTAAGTGCAGAGGACAAACTTTTCAGTGTGTAAAAGCACAAGTGGCACAAATGGCTCAAAAACCTTTCTACTCAGAGAATGATGGGCCTCACCGAAGAAAAGTCCACCAACCAAAACTATCCACCCAACGGTGTCCTGTGGTCAGCGTCCTATCACCTCTGATGTAGGACCAGAGGATGAGCAGCACAAACTGCATAAATCTCCAGCTCTGCTGTGTTTGTGTTGCTAGTCACTCTACCACCTACTCACCTTCCTAGCATCACAGTTCCACTGCTTTAGCTTCATCTGCCATGCAGAAGCTAGTTGATGACACTTGTTGGAAAACCTCTGCATCATTTTAATTATTTATCCTTCAAGTTTACATCATAAAGTTCCATGATGGTTAAAGCCAAGAGAAGGTAGACCATTCTAAGGGATTACCTGCAGCAGCGTGGCAGCACACAGCACCTCCTGCACCGTCTCCAGATCCAATTCCAACTCAGAGGTGTAAATGAAGTCCAAAAGTTTGGTCATGGCTGTATGTGTGACTCCATGAATGATGATCTCAGTCTGCTGCATCTCTCGCAAACCGCCAGCGAACATACCTCTGTGAGTTTAAGGTAAAAAAAAAAAAGTCAGCAAAGCTACAGTAATACTGTCTGAAATAATTTGACATGTCTAGTGTAGGGGTGTGAGAAAATGAACTGAAGCCTGTGGAACGCTGCAACTATGTCATGTACTGTCACATGAAGTATGCTGAACATCAGACATCAAAATGTTTTATTAAAACGTCTCATTACAACAGTAAATTATAAAATTACAAATAATATTCTTTGATGTTATATATATATATTGGGTTCCTGTCACCACCACTGTGAACAGTTCTGTTGGTTTCACTTTTTCACTTTTAATGTAATTCAAAACTTTATTGACGTAATTAATTTAAGAATTCTTATATATATATATATATAAAATAATTCTTAAATTAATTTTATTCATTTAATTAATTTAAGAATTATTTTATATATATTAAATTAATTACATGAATAAAGTTTTGAATTACATTAATAAAATTATTAGAGAAAGTGAAACCAACAGAACTGTTCAAAGTGATGGTGACAGGAACTAGACGTCTGTACAGTGTGATGCCACTGAACGTTTTCTGACTTACAGCTGTTACTTTAATTGGCACAAATGTCCTGCCTGAAGCCTGAGACATTATTTTATGTCCATTTTTAAATTCCATTTATATGGTTGCATGTTAAATGCAGGCTGCTGTTAGACAAACTAAAAACATCTTAAGTTTACCACTTTATTTCCATGATAAGAACTCTATTTAAAATATCGGAGAACACATGTAGGTTCACAAAATATATATTGATGTTTTGTGACTTCTGGTCCATATGAGTTGGCCAGATCTCTAGAACAGAATTTTTCAGATACATACCTTCGTTTTCATCTCAAAGCTTAAATTATACAGGGAAATAAAAATAAGTTAAACTCCAATTCAACTGCATAAATAATAATGATATATCTTAAGTGGCTTCATACTTTAGGGCTCATATGTCTTTTACCAATGTGTGTGGGATTCCTTCTCAATGTGCCTAAACTGCTAATAAACTACTGACCTGAAGTAGCCACAGGAAGCTGCCAGGAGGATACGATGAGCTTGAATAGGCTTTCCCTCCACCAGGAGTACCACATCAAACAGCACACCCCCTTCCCGCAGCGCCAGGAGCCCATCTAAGAGCTCTCGGGAGTGACCACTGTTGCAGAACCTCTGCCTGGTACATGGCTGCCCGGATCTCACACCTCGTCCTGCCTGGACTGGGTCAGAGTCCACATCATCAGCCATCTCAACACCATGTGACACAAGACCTTAACGTGCTGATCACATCACCTGAAATCCGGAGACGCGTGAGGCTTCACATTACTGATGAAAATCAGGTGGGGGGGTGGCGGAAGTTGGAGAAGACAAAAACAGTGACAGGTCAGTGTTGGCATTCACTCATTAATTCAGACACTACTGCTGGACGCAAGAGACCTGCATAAACATGCTCCAGCAGCCGCCTGCTTGTATCTACACTTATTGTGCATTTTATGAGCTCCACTTGCCACATAAGAGCACTCTGTAGTTCTACAAATACAGGCTGTAATTTGTTTTTCTGCTCTTCAGTAATCACCTTCCCCACAGGAGCCCCACAGAGCAGGTATTATGTGGGTGGTGGATCATTCTCAGCACTGCAGTGATACTGATGTGGTGGTAGTGTGTTAGTGTGTGCTGTCCTGGTGTGAGTGGATCAGGCAGCAGCACTGGTAGACACCTCAGTGTGACTGCTGGACTGAAAACAGTCCATCAACCAAACCCATCAAGCATCCTGTGGCAGCGTCCTGTGGGCAGCGTCCTGTGGGAGGCGACCTGTGGGCAGCGTCCTGTGGGCAGCGTCCTGTGGGCAGCGACCTGCGGGCAGCGACCTGTGGGAAGCGACCTGTGGGCAGCGTCCTGTGGGAAGCGACCTGTAGGCAGCGACCTGTGGCCAGCGTCCTGTGGGCAGCGTCCTGTGGGCAGCGTCCTGTGGGAAGCGACCTGTGGGAAGCGACCTGTGGGCAGCATCCTGTGGGAAGCGTCCTGTGGGCAGCGTCCTGTGGGCAGCGTCCTGTGGGCAGCGTCCTGTGCGCAGCATCCTGTGACCACCGATGAAGGACTAGAGGATGACCAACACTGCACTGTGCAGCAGCAGGTGAGCTATCATCTCTGACTGTACATCTACAAGGTGGACCAGCAAGGTAGGAGTGTCTAATAGAGTGGACAGTGAGTGGACACAGTGTTTAAACACTCCAGCAGCACTGCTGTGTCTGATCCACTCACACCGGCACAACACACCATGTCAGTGTCACTGCTGTGCTAAGATTGATCTACTACCCACATAATACCAGCTCTGTGGGGGTCCTGACCACTGAGGAACAGAGTGAAAAGGTTAGACTACAGTCTGTCATAGCAGAACTACAAAGTGCTCCTGAGCTGATCAAATAGAGAATGGGTGTAGATACACGGCAGCTGCTAGCTTTCTCGAAGATAGAAACTGAAAGTGCTGTCTGTGAAAACCCCTCACTGTCAGAAAACACCGTGCACTGATTCGGGGAACTCATTAAACCCAGCTAACATGTTAACTACCGTGTTGACAAATGATGCAACACGTTTTGGCCGTTCACACTATTTACGGAAATGGGCTACAACGTTGGAAATGAATAAAGGGTCTTTGTTTTAGTTAGCCTCGGAACCACAGGCTGAGTGACTGAAGACCGTCGCCCACTCTGGTGCCTTTGCTACAAGGTGGCTAACAGGCTAATGCTAACGCTGCTTATACATACCTTTGTAGCGCTTGTGAAGCTCATTAAGGTCGAAGAAAGTACAACATGACAACAGTGTCTCCGCAGCAAAGTCTCCTAAACCAAACAAGGAAACGAGCAGAAAACGAACACATAACACTTACAGAAACAGCTCACAGCGCTGGAAGTCTGCAGCGAGCGCTGACAGTTGACGTTTCGCTTTTGACGTTAGCTTAGCGAAGTTCGGTTCATGAATCAATCGGTTCTTTAGAGTCGGTTCTTTTTAATAAACAGTCAGAAAGGATTCACTTACTGTATCGAACACCGTTTCCGTCCGTGTTATAGACATAGACTAAATATGCATTTATTATCCGAATAATTATTTAATCATAAAGTCACAAAAGAAATTAGCTGATGAAAATTAAATTAATTGCGAATCAGTGAATAGCCAAGTCCTGTCATTCAATTCCCTGAAATGGACAGTTTAAAAGAATCGGCTCGGTGTACCGAATCGAACTTCCATCACAAACACTAGCCAGTTGAGCTAACACAGTGTTTACACTCGCCAGCTGACACTGACTTCCGGCAACATTAGTCCGAGGAGGAAGAGCAGAATTCACCCCGTTCAGAGCAGCGATGAAATCTTCGTATAGTTTGCACTCTTCCTGGGTTTTTTTAAAAGGGCATAATTTAGAAGCTCTTGGACCCATCTAACATAATATACACGAGTTTGATGTACTGAATACTGGGAAATTGTGTAAAAGGGAATTTCACTAGGGATGGGCAATATTGGATCCCATACCAAGAATAATATCTGGAAACAGAAAGTTTGAAATGTGTGATTTTAGGAAAGACTAAGGGTTAATGGGAAAAGAAGGTCTGACATTGATGTTAAATAAACTTTTAGAAATCTGAATTCTCTCTTCTTTATTAGTACCATCAAATTGACTGTGTTCAGCAATGTTCAAATGATTTGTTCACTAGTACTGATTTAACTAGTACAACTCAGTAACTAAATGTTTATTCATTAGATTAACATTTCAAATTCATTATAATTCTGGGAGGGTAAGTGAGTGAGTGAGTGGGTGAGTGAGCGAGTGGGTAAGTAAGTGATTGAGTAAGTGAGTGGATGACTGAGTAAGTGGGTAAGTGAGTGAGTGAGTGAGTGAGTGAGTAAGTGAGTGAGTGAGTAAGTGAGCGAGTGAGTAAGTGAGTGAGTGAGTAAGTGAGTGAGCGAGTGAGTGGGTGACTGAGTAAGTGGGTGAGTGAGTGAGTAAGTGAGTGAGTGAGTGGGTGAGGGAGTGAGTGTGTGAGGGAGTGAGTGAGTGAGTGAGCGAGCGAGTGAGTGAGCGAGAGGGTGAGTGAGTGAGTGAGTGAGCAAGTGAGTGGGTAAGTGAGTGAGTAAGTGAGTGAGTGGGTAAGTGAGTGAGTAAGTGAGTGAGTGAGTGGGTAAGTGAGTGAGTAAGTGAGTGAATAAGTGAGTGGGTGAGTGAGTGAGTGAGTAAGTGGGTAAGTGAGTGAGCGAGCGAGTGAGTGAGCGAGCGCGTGAGTGAGTGAGTGGGTGAGTGAGTGAGTGTGTGAGGGATTGAGTGTGTGAGGGAGTGAGTGAGTGAGTAAGTGAGTGAGCG
>JAMWET010005308.1:620000-654656 GCA_024036415.1 Prochilodus magdalenae
AAGTGACCGTTACAGTGTGCACAGGAAAAACCTTATTGACTTTGGAACATTTCTGTTTGCCACAGGCTGAAAATAGTGGGAATGTTTTCCCATAAGTAAAACAGGCTTAGACCCAGAGTATTTTTTTGTTGCTGAGTACTAAATGATGCAATGTCAGCCAACCCTTCCCAGCTTCCAAAGAGTGCCTCCTCTACATGAAACCATTTTTCTCAAATTCGTAGCGTCCACTCAGGTAGCTAACTTGTTCTGGTCTAAGCCTGGCCCACATGCCCCATTGTCATTTGGCCCACTTGCGACACAGATTAACAACACCTAGACCGCTTCCAGTTGTTATAGGCCACATATCACATCGTGGTAGGGCCATGCATCAAACAATGGAGATGTGGCTGTTCCTAAAGTGCAGAAGCACAAGGTATAGCAAGATGTAACCGATGTGCAGTATGTAGATATAGAGGATGAGGTAGTTCATTAATACCTAGTTAGTACTAGTATAGAACTAAGTGCTGGTGCACTGTTGCATCATCATAGAAAAGTTCTAGTGCAGACGGAAGAACAGGCGATGGAGGATGGGTGGATGGATTAGAGCACAGAATTGTAGAGCCTAATGGCTGCCGGGATAAATGACCTGCGGAAGCGTTCCTTCCTGCAGCAGGGCAGAGGCAGTCTGCCGCTCAGTGTTCTCCTCTGTCCCTGTGGTGTGCTATGGAGAGAGCAAGAGGGGCTCTCTGCCACCATTTCCACTGTGTCCAGTTTCATCCCCAGGACTGAGCCGGCCTTACTGATAATCTTGTTGAGCCTGTAGGTACCCTTGACTGTAATGCGGCTACCCCAGCACACAGTGGCATAAATGATGGCACTGGACACTACGGACCCATAGACGGACATTCGTCAGCACCCTCTTTGGAAAGCTTCCATGCTAGTCCTATCTGACCCTGGTTCTCCTTTTCCAGACAACGCCTCCTCACTCAGCTGGCGTTTTACGGTGTACGGTCGTAGGGAATTAATGTTAGACTGCTTAGCTAACACCCAACTATTTGCGGTTTGTGCCCTGGTCTAAATCTCTGCTGGTCCACACTAAACGACCAAGATTAGGAGCCCATGCACAGAGCCAAAACAACGGCATGGACCAGGGTCGTGACAGCAATCTGTAATTCGAGCCAATCTGTAAATATAATGGTTTTATCTCTCCTTTTCTCTCTCTCTCTTTCTGTGAGCTGTCAAATTAGCCTTTTTAAAAGGGAACGATGTCAACATATTGCACAAAGACGCGGATACGTGGTGTAATGAGTTTTTACAAAGATAAGCGTTGCCCTATTCTGTTCTACGTTAATGACCCAAGGGCTCATTGAATTAGCTCTGTCCATGGAGACTGTGCAGCGAGGCTCATAAAGAACAGATAACAAAAAAAAAAAAAAGAAAAGGGAGGAAAACAACATCCAAACGGCTTCAACACTGTATCAGGCCACTTGGACAGCTTTGTTCGCGTCGCTCTGCCTCCCTATGCTAAATAACCCTCAAATGGTTATAATTCACGGGTAATTATGCCACCAGATTGGCTGTTTGAATATGCTAAATTGGTTTGGTGGGGCTTTTCATTGTCTAAGCGGAGACAGAGAATCCCTGAACTTATATTAGCTTAGCCTCGGGCTCTCTCAGCGTGTCTCTCCAGTCATAACCTTCCACTGTTTAGCATTAGCACACAGCTAGCTGCGGGCTCTTGTTTCTTAGCCAGTGGAACAGACACAGCTGTGACAAAAGCCTCGAACAAGTGCGGTTTCCTCAAACACTGTTTATTTTCCCCTTCACTTATCACAAATTGCTCATCAAAGGTTACTATACTAGAAAAGGTCATTTCCTGAAAGAAATGTGGAACGGTTGCGCAGTTTAAATGGTTCCCACTCCCTGCCAGGCTGTTGCTAGGTTGATATGGAAGGAATTAGGGATGAATAAATAACACATAGACGAGTGTGGGTCAGTATGGCTGTGGATTAGAGGTTGGGGATCTGCCCTGAGTGAGTACGTGCAGTGTGGTGGCTGTAGGTTAAATGGTTTATGGTTTGGTTAGGGCCAACAGTGAATAGGACTCTGGGGGGGAAACAAGGGATGTGAAAAAGAGATAAACAGACATGGGACGGTAGCTTCCTGGTGGGTAGTGGCACTACACCAACGTGCACCGTTCCTGATCAGACTAACCATTTCAAAGTTGAAAACTGCAGGATTAGTTTAGTGGACTAAAATCTCTCAAACAAGAAGAAGAATTTTAAACATTGGAAAACATACATCTTACATTTTTTCCAACAATGCCTTGCAACCTTAAAAATGTTGGGAACATTTCTTTAGCTTTGTGGTCATGTTTTCTTTGAGTAGAGAGTAAAATTTGCCAGTATAATTATTTGGCGGTTTCCTCATTGTTGAATACACATATTGAAACTAGGGCTGGGCGATACCACTGGTTTTCCTAAATATCCTGATATCAATACCGATACCACTACTATACAGTATGTGATTTCCAACAATGACAAATAGTAATAAAAGAAAGTCTGGCATTTATGAATTCTTAATTATTATTGTGGCTATTAAATACATTTTTAGATGTAAGGATGCTCTGTTTGCTTCTTTTCTAATGACACCACTTAACTTAACACTTTCATAATGTTCAAACTGTGTGTTCACTTAGACCGGTATTTTATGTCAACTGAATATTCCATAACTAATTGTGTATTGAGTAGATTAGCATTTGAAGAGGTACATTTTTGAATAGTTATTTATACAGTTTGTATAGTTCCTGTACCACACATCATTTACAGCAGCATGTGGTTTGTGTACTTCAGCGGATAACATCGCTACCCGCCAGGGAACCACCACCATGTGGGAGACTGGGGTTCGAATCCCAGTCTGGGTGACTATACTGTGCTACACCAATAAGAGTCTTTGGGCAAGACTCCTAACACCACACTGGCCTCCCTGTAGTATGATTACCCTTGTAAGTCGCTCTGGATAAGAGTGTCTGCTGTAAATGCATTTTGTTGGAGAGAGAGAATCGATTCTCAAAAGCAAAAGCAGGTTCGGAGGTATTGCTCTTGAAACTCTTTTGGTCCGAATGATTTTTAAACAGCTGGATGTTTTAGGTAACGTTTCTCCAAGGGGATAAAGTGAGCAGGTTTAAATCTTATTCCCAAAATAACACCATAAATGTTGTACCATATGTCCAGGATAAATGTTCAACACCTCAGATTTGCTTCCTGAACTGCAGATTAAGTGATTAGGCCTAATTCTTGTTCTTCAAGACACATGCCTGCTACGAATTATCCATGAACTACTATGAACTGCTCTGAAACTAAAACATAAGTTATGTAGCTATAAAAAATCAAAAGTGGTGTCTTTAGGAATTTTGGAACATTATTGCGAAGTGACCAAGAAAACACCAGCATGTTTTACAGAGCTAGGTTCCCCCAAATCCTCTAACGGACAGCACAGTAGAGAGTGGGGCCTGCCGTATTACATTTCTACATGAATAAAAATGTGGTGTGCGTAAGAAAGGCTTGACAGAAGGCAGCATGTCCACAAGACAAAAATGCTCTTTAATGGCTTATTGCACACTTACAGCGCTTATAGCACTTGGTGAATGAAACCAACTGCAAACACACACTGGAAGGTAGCTGAGAGGTGACTATACACAGTAGTAATCTGCTTCACGGTGAACTGTATGAAGTCTTTCTAAACTACTCCAAACACAACATGAACAGTGCACACTCCGTTACTAGCAGACGTAATTCAATGGCGTTAAGCAGTAAGTACAGTAATAACTGCAACTTAAACACAATGGGGAACAGCGGTGCATGATGGGAGAGGGTGACCCCGCCTTGCTGTCTTCACCCGCTTTCTCCACACACACGCAATAAACTGTTGCTTCTGAAAGCCCTTAGCAAGGTTCGCCACAATCATTTATGAAGTATCTGCTCCAAATCCAAATGCCTAATTTCATGGTAATCATTATTGAGCAGTTCCTTCAAAACTGTGAGTGGAATCGGCAACATCACGACATACCCCATAATGGTGGGCCAAGGGCCAAGTTCTAACATTCGATAATCAACATATTCAACATATTTCAAAAAATAATTTTGAATTTGGACAATAGAATTACCTTCAAACTAAAGATGAATATCTGCACATATTCATATACACTCATCATCAAAGGCATAGCTGCACCCAGAAGGAAATGTGGGATTGCAGTGCAGTGGGAAGGAGGATAAAGAGTACCAGGAACGATGAGGATGATACATTTAGACTGATATGGATGATATTTATTGAGCTACACATACAGAAGTCTGTCTCTCATAGTTGGGCCGCCATGTGCAACGTGCCAGACGTCTCAGCATGGAGTTGTAGAGGTTCCCAATGGTGTCCTGTGTTAATCCATCCCATGCAGCTTGAATATCCTCACACAGTTCCTGTAGATTTAAGGTAGGTGTGAAGGTAGAGTGACACCAGACCCATCCTTGCTTATTTCATTCGTATGTCTCACAATGTCAAACCTACCCACCAAGTTTCATTCCTGCAGGCTAATTCCTTCTGACACTGCAAAGTGATGTGCATTTTCAATGTCCAAATATTTATGGACACAACTATCTGTGTGTAATACAACTCCATAAAACGCTTCTCTTAGTGTCTCCATGGTGAACGATCAGATGGAATATGAGCAGCTGGTGAAAAATGTGGTGTAGAAGTCTGACTTGCATGTTACGCTGTAGCTGTGCTGCCTGTAAAAGGCTTGAACCCGTGTAGCCGACAGATTTGTTCTGTTTTGGGTCACCCAGGATGCACAGACCTTTCACATAACTTCAGCAGAGCTTCTAGGGAGAATTCTGTCTCCTTTGGTTAATCTCTCCATGACCTCGCGCCCCCTTCCTGAGATTCGGCTGCAGCTTTTACGTCATTGGCCGGTTAGGCAGGAAGCTAACAAGACAGAGGTGACAGTCACGTGTCCAGTAATGCCAAGCTCCATTCCTTAACCCTCTCAGCAAAGTCACACCCATTGCCCTCTCTAGCACTATTAGACTCAGAGCAGCTGGCAATGTCCTACATTTTTCCAAAAAGATTAAAGGACTTCTCATAGCTGTTGGTTTTTCTTGTTATTGTTCAAATCAGTGCAGGACTTTTATGTTGTTTACGATATGCTTTGTACAAGGAACAGGAACAAACCTTGGTGGGTAGGTTTGACGTCATGAGACATGCGAATGGTTCAAGTTTCACGACTTGCCATGCATGTCATGTAAGCAGGACAGCCTTACGCTCTCCCTGACTGACTGTATAAGGTCTCGTGCTGTTGTGGTGGTAGCATCTTTTGCTAGCGAGGTATACCTCAGAGAAGAGTTCAAAAGCAATCTGAGCAGTGAGAAGAGCTGGAGAGGGGTCACACTGTGTGGCTTCAGGAAGCAGGTTGTGAGCCATATCAACATTACCATAGCATGCTGTTGGCAGCAGTGGATAGAAGAAGGCACGCACCAGCGGCATGAAGGATCAGGGAATTGCTTGACAGGAGTGGAGTGACCCAACAGACCTGAAACTCAGCGAGCAGTGATGCCATCCATGAGTCATCCAGTGCCAGCGCCATTGGCAGACGGCTGCGCGATGCAAGACTACATGTACTTAGACTGTTACAATGACTGTCCTTAACACCACGTCAACAAAACCACAGCCTGTTACGGTGTCATACAAGACGGAGACGACCGACGAATCCCTGTGTGAAAGCACCATGGTCAGCGCCAATGCTAATGCTGATAGCAGTGCTGATGGGAAGGAAGATAAGGGTTACCAGGAACAATAACTGATGATACATTTAGACTGATATGGGGAATATTTATTGAGCTACACATACAGAAGTAGTGTCTCTCTGTATGGCATCAGACTGACACATTTGCTAACAGTCATGACATGAAGTTGTAGAGGTTCCCAATGGTGTCCTGTGATAATCCATCCCACCAGGCATTATGGATGCCTGACGTGTAGCAACGAACCGCTTATTCCGGTGCTGACCACGGTGCCCCCACACACGGATTTGTTGGTGGTCTCCACCAAAACAAAAGCAGGACTAATCACTGCCATTCTGAGTCACTCCATGACAGTGTGGTGGTTGGTGTGGCACAACGGATAACACCACTACTGGGGCTCGATTCCCAGTCTGGGTGACTATACTGTGCTACACCAATAAGAGTCCTTGGGCAAGACTCCTAACACTACATTGGCCCACCTGTAATATGATTAACCCTGTAAGTCGGTCTGGATAAGAGCGTCAGCTAAATGCCACAGATGTTAGACACCACTGCAGTCTTTGGTGACGTTGACGTGGTGTTAAGGACAGTTGGCGTAACGGTCTGTGTGCATGTAGTCCTGCGTGGTGCAGTCGTCTGCCAATTGTTGTGGCACTAACAAGATGACTCATGGAGGACATCACTACTCGCTGACTGTCCACAGTCGTGGCTGTTGGGTGTCCAGGTACAGTACTCATGGTGCTGACTGTCCACAGTCGTGGCTGTTGGGTCAGTCAGGTACAGGTACTCATGGAGGACATCACTACTCGCTGACTGTCCACAGTCGTGGCTGTTGGGTCAGTCAGGTACAGGTACTCATGGAGGACATCACTACTCGCTGACTGTCCACAGTCGTGGCTGTTGGGTCAGTCAGGTACAGGTACTCATGGAGGACATCACTACTCGCTGACTGTGACGTGGCTGTTCCACAGTCGGGCTGTCATGGAGGACATCAATCAGGTACTGGTACAGTCGTGGCTCATGGAGTGGAGGACATCACTACTCGCTGACTGTCCACGGTCGTGGCTGTTGGGTCAATCAGGTACAGGTACTCATGGAGGACATCACTACTCGCTGACTGTCCACGGTCGTGGCTGTTGGGTCAGTCAGGTACAGGTACTCATGGAGGACATCACTACTCGCTGACTGTCCACAGTCGTGGCTGTTGGGTCAGTCAGGTACAGGTACTCATGGAGGACAAGATGCCCACTCCTTATTACATTCTATTAACCACCTTCTTTTCCAGCATGTAATATTTTGGTATAAATTGATTTGTTGTCTTTGGAACAGGCAGTGCTGATGTGCATGTGTGTGTGTGTGTGTGTGTGTATGTGTGTGTATGTGTGTGTATGTGTGTGTGTGTGTATGTGTGTGTGCGTGTATGTGTGTGTGTAGGTGTGTTTGTGTATGTGTAAGTGTGTGTGTATGTGTGTGTGAATGTGTGTGTGCTTGTGTGTGTGTGTGTGTGTATGCGTGTGTGTGTATATGTGTGTATGCGTGTGTGTATGTGTGTGCGTGTATGTGTGTGTATATGTGTGTGTGTGTGCTTGTGTGTGTGTGTGTGTGCATGTGTGTGTGTGTGTGTGCGTGTGTGTGTGTATGCGTGTGTGTGTATATGTGTGTGTGCGCGTCTGTGTGCGTGTGTGTATGTGTGTGTGCGTGTATGTGTGTGTATATGTGTGTGTGTATGTGTGTGTGCTTGTGTGTGTGTGTGTGTGTGTGTGCTTGTGTGTGTGTGCGTGCGTGTGTGTATATGTGTGTGTGTGTATGTGTGTGTGTGTGTGTGTGTGCGCATGTGTGTGTATATATGTGTATGTGTGTGTGTGTGTGTGTGTGTGTATGCGTGTATGTGTGTGCGTGTGTGTATGTGTGTGTATATGTGTGTGTGTGTGTGTGTGCGCATGTGTGTGTGTGTGTATGTGTGCGTGTGCTTGTGTGTGTGTGCATGTGTGTATATGTGCGTCTGTGTGCGTGTGTGTATGTGTGTGTGTGTGTATGTGTGTGTGTGTGCATGTGAGTGTGTGTGTGTGTGCATGTGTGTGTGTAGGTTTGTGTGTGTGTGGGTGTGTGTATGTGTGTGCGCGTGTATGTGTGTGTATATGTGAGAGTGTGTGTATGTGTGCGTGTGTGTGGGTGTGTGTACATGTGTGTGTGTGTGCGTGTGCTTGTGTGTGTGTGCATGTGTGTATGTGCGTATGCGTGCGTGTGTGTGTATGTTTGTCTGTGTGTGTGTATATGTGTGTGTGTGTGTGTTTGTATGTGTGTGTGTGTGTGTATATGAGTTTGTGTGTGCGTGTATATGTGTGTGTGCGTGTATATGTGTGTGTTTGTCTGTGTGTCTGTGTGTGTGTGCGTGCGCGAGTGTGTGCGTGTGTTTGCGTGCATGCAAGTGTGTACTAACCTACAATGACAGGAGATACACACCACACTCTCAGCATGGAGCTGTAGAGGTTCCTAATGGTGTCCTGTGATAATCCATCCCATGCAGCTTGAAAATTCTCACGCAGTTCCTGCAGAGTGTGCGGTAGGCTGGGGGTACCGTGACAGCAGGCCTTCTGAATGCGTGATGCATGACAACAATACATTCATCTTGGCTGTTGGGTCGCTCCGTGCATGCCGGATCTTCTGTTCCCTGTTGCCAACAGTGTGCTATGGCATTATCCGTATACGTTGATAAGACCATTCTACTTCCCGGAGCCCTGCAATGAGACCCGTCTCCAACTCTTCCAATAGCTCGAACTGCTTTCCAACTCCTGTCTGAGGTATACTTCACTGGCAAAGGATACCAACACAACAGAACAAGTCTGAATGGAAAGCACATGCAACACGACAACCTTATACATTCAGTAAGGTACAGCGATAAGGCCCGTACCTGCTTACGTCACATGTCCGTGAAACGTGAATCATTGCTACGTCTCACAATGTTAAACCTACCCACCAAGTTTCATTCCTGTCAGTTGACTCCTTCTGGACATTCGATGCCTAATAAATGACAGAGAGCACTGGCACATACCTGGACCCGTGTGCAACCTTACCAGCACATATGCTTTCAGTACTCGTGACATTGTGTCCCAGTACTTCTGGTGATGACGGTGCACCATAACAACACATCAGTCTCTTTATAAGTAATGTGAGGACTGTAAGGTTCTCCATGAAGTGGGCCCTTTGACCTGTTGATACAGAATCTCAAACAACTGTAAATATGCCAGATAGTATATCACTTATGAAACGATAATATGGCAATGTATTGGAAAATATAGTGCAATATATTAAATAATATAATGTCATATATGGGAAACAAGTGCATATATTTTGCATATATTTATATAGTGATAAATATATTACAATATATTGTATAATACATAAGGAATTGCCGCTTTTCATATATTGTATGTATGGTAGTATAATATATATTTACTTATATATTGTAATATATTTAATTATATATGTGAGAATATATACATATATTGCCACATGTATGTATGAAAATATTCTCACATATATAAAACTATATATGTTATCATATATGCAAACACATATGGAGAAATACATATGATGTCTATTATATATAAAATTAAATATACTACAATATATAAGTAAATACATATTATACTACCATACATACAATATATGAAAAGCGACAATTCCTTATGTATTATACAATATATTGTAATATATTTATCACTATATACATATATGCAAAATATATGCACTTGTTTCCCATATATGACATTATATTATTTAATATACTGCACTATATTTTCCAATACATTGCCATATTATCGTTTCATAAGGGATAATTATGCAGATGAATACAATAGCAAAGGCCTGATAAGGGTATCTGAGGGCCAAGCTCCTCTGTTCTGCCCCTCAGTTTCCTTGGCAGGAGGGCTGGTAGTTGTAATTTTTATTTCTGACCTTGCACAAATTTATTGGTCTTAAGACTCACGTGTGCCTTCCTGCACTGGCCTTGATACATTGACATCTCAGGCGGTCTGGATCCGGAACGTATTTCTGAGGGGGCTGGCACCAAATAAACAAGAAAAGCACCAGAGAATTGTTGCCCCTTTTCACATACGAGGAGTTATAAATTCCTCCCTCCAGTGAAACCCCCTTCAACTCGCCTGCCATTCCGAACAGCCTGCACTCCTGTAATACATCAAGAGGAGCGATGTAATTGGTTTTAGATGGACTTGGGCCGTGATTCCATCCAAACGCCCTGGCAGCTCCTCTCCAAAGCCTGAGTTAGATTGGACGTACATGGACAGCTCTTGGTTCGCCGTCAGTGAAGCAGTTGGACGCCTCCTTGCTCTAAGGGGGCTGGATTTATTGTGTCCCGAAGTGTCTCGGCACTAACCTCCAGAGTGTTTGGTGTTATATTGCTGAGGACGCGCTGTTGTCAGCTAAAATGAAATGTGAGACGACTCAGGAATACCAAGTGTCCATCTGGGGTCACTTCACCATTGTACAGTTTCTCACAGTGTTGGTGAATCACAAGCTAGAACATGCATAGGAAATGAGGCTGTGGCTCAGTTTAATTCCTTAACCCCTTAAAGCCCCGGAGAACCGGAATTCATGTTATCCATTTAGTCATGTTCAGGAGTTTGAAGGAAAACACAAAAAACACAAAACCAATGAATTACTGAAAGTGCTGGAGAAAATCTGAGCCCTAACCTGGAAGGCCACCAAACCCTGGCAAAAATGTTACTGCTACTGAGGGCTGATTGGTTAGCATCACTGGTACTAAGGGCTGATTGGTTAGCATATCTGCTACTGAGTGTTAATTGGTTAGCAAGACTGCTACTGAGGGCTGATTGGTTACCGTATCTGCTACTGAGGGCTGATTGCTTAGCATCACTGCTACTGAGGACTAATTGGCAGACATGGGAACAAGTCACTAAGTTGCAAGTAACAAGTAAGTCTCAAGTCTCAACAATCAAGTCACGAGTCAAGTCCCAAGTCAATACAAGCAAGTCTCAAGTCAAGTCCCAAGTCTTAAACTTCGAGTCCTAGTCAAGTCACCAGATGTCATTTCAATATTTCACATAACTGATGCAGCTGATTCATAGTATATTAAACTGACATAATCATAAATGTTTTTAAAGTTTGTATTTAGTATAACAAAAACAACTTGCATCATCTCAAACAGTTCAAACAACAAAGTGCTATTTGATTTGCAGGAACAAGTAGTGCAAATCGTTAATTAAATAATTTGAGGATTAAATAACCTGCAAAGTACTGTGCAGTAAACAAAGTACCTACTGTAATCTCTAATAGATATGTACTAAACGCAGTATGGAAAAATTAATGTGACATTATACCACAGTTTACAGCAACAAAAAGTCAAGGTTTATGGATTAAAAAAAATTAGGAAAGGACAAGAATATCATATGATTCATGATATCATATGAGCTGTTTCAGTATGCTATAAATTTCTGTAAACAGGCTAACAAAGTACACTACATCATTGTTTCTCAACCCTGGCCCTGGAGGCCCACTGCCCTGCACTTTTTATTGTTTTCCCTTCTACCAACACATCTGATCCAACTAATCACCTCATAACCAGCCCATTACTGAGTTAAAATGGGTGTTGAAGCAGAAAAAAACACTAAAATGTGCAGGGCAGCGGGCCTCAAAGGCCAAGGTGGAGGAACACCACACTATAACGAAGTAGTAGAACACATTCCACCTACAGGAATTTTTAATGACATCACATTCTAAACCCATAAGCGTTAATGTATGGACCTGTAATATATATATCGTCGCCGTCCAATGAAAAACATGTATCTCCATTTTTTGTCCATTTTGACTTTTATGCATAATTTGAAAACAGCGGCAGTCGTTTACACTGTGAGATCTACATGACGAATAGACCAACAGAAATGGCCCAAAATTGCTTAGAAAAACGTCTGGTTCCATTGACTTACATTAAAACTGAATGAGGTTTTTGGCCTCTCTTGTAAAGTTGCCATTTTGGAGATACTTGTTTTTCCTTGGACAGCGACGATATATATATATATATACATATATATATATATAACAGCATGTGTGAACTGCTGTGTTTGACACTTTTCTGCTCTATGCTAATTCACCACGTCGTGGCTGAGATGCTGTGGTTCCTAAACACTTTAATTTTCAGTAAAATCTCTCACAGTGAACGGTGTGAGAGAGGGACGAACAGAGGACAACAGCTTTGTTTACATTCGCTGTTGTTTATTATTATGTCGCTACGTTTGCTAGCTTGCTAACTGCTATACGCGAAATATACACAGCACAGACTTACTGTTCTTTGTGCAGCCTCAAATGTCGAGTTTGAAGTGGTTGCACCTCCATCTGTGATCTTGACTCCACATGTCTTGCATACCGCAGTTCTTCTTTTATTTACTACATCAGTTTTACTTATTCATTATGTTAAAGTAGGGTTGTCAAGTCTTTTCGAGTCTTAAAGCCCAATTCCGATTCCAAGTCCAAGTCAGTAAAGGTAAAGTCTAAGTCAAGTCGCAAGTCTTTAGTAATGTTGTCGAGTCAAGTCACAAGTCATCAGTTTAGTGACTCGAGTCGGACTCGAGTCCAAGTCATGTGACTCGAGTCTACACGTCTGCTAATTGGTTTGCCGTACTGCTACTGAGGGCTGATTGGTTAGCTTTACTGCTGCTGAGTGAAGATTGGTTAGCATTACTGCTACTGAAGGCTGATTGGTGAGTTCTTATTGGTTAACATTAATGCTACTGAGTGCTGGTTGGTTGGCTTTACTGCTGCTGAGTGCAGATTGGTTAGCATCACTGGTAGGCTACTAAGTGCTGATCGGTTAGCAGTACTGCTACTGAGGGCTGATTGGTTAGCATATCTGCTACTGAGTGCTAATCGGTTAGCAAGACTGCTACTGAGGGCTGATTGGTTACCGTATCTGCTAATGAGGGCTGATTGGTTAGCATCACTGCTGCTGAGTGAAGATTGGTTAGCATTACTGCTACTAAGGGCTGATTGGTTAGCATATCTGCTACTGAGTGCTAATCGGTTAGCAAGACTGCTACTGAGGGCTGATTGGTTACCGTATCTGCTAATGAGGGCTGATTGGTTAGCATTACTGCTACTGAGGACTAATTGGTTTGCCGTACTGCTACTGAGTGCTGATTGGTTAGCTTTACTGCTGCTGAGTGAAGATTGGTTAGCATTACTGCTACTGAAGGCTGATTGGTGAGTTCTTATTGGTTAGCATTACTGCTACTGAGTGCTGATTGGTTAGCTTTACTGCTGCTGAGTGCAGATTGGTTAGCATCACTGGTACTAAGTGCTGATCGGTTAGCATTACTGTTACTGAGCACTGATTGGTTATCGTATCTGCTACTGAGGGCTGATTGGTTAGCATCACTGCTACTGAGGACTAATTGGTTTGCCGTACTGCTACTGAGGGTTAATTGGTTTGCTGTACTGCTACTGAGGGATGATTGGTTTGCTGTACTGCTACTGAGGGCTGATTGGTTAGCATTACTGCTATTGAGGGCTGATTGGTTTGCCGTACTGCTACTGAGGGCTGATTGGATAGCAAACTTCTACTGAGGGCTGATTGGTTAGCATTACTGCTACTGAGGGCTGATTGGTTAGCATTACTGCTACTGAGGGCTGATTGGTTAGCACTATTGAAACTTCTTCCTGTAAACTAAGCCTCTTGGATGCATTGCTCTGGAGGCACCAGTCAATCAGATTACAGTGTTCTGTACAGAGTGATGGGATTGGATGGGAAAGTGATTCTAAACCACTAAATTTCAGTAGGACTGCCAGTGACAGGGTGAGATGTAACATATTACATTATTATAAACATATACATTTAGAGACATCTCGTCTGTACATCACTGTGAACAGTAAGACACCAAGCAAGCAAACTCCTGCAGGTTTAGCATGATAAACGCCCTCCACAGAAACTCAGGAGGGCAAGTACTGAAGCGTGCCTAAGAACATAAAAGAGAGAGTGCACAGTCAAGCACAGTCATTCATTTCAGAGTGAAGGAGCTATGGGACGCTGTTCTACTCTCAAGATCATGTTTTTAGATGTGAAGCTCCTTGTAGACCTACTTGTGGCAGGAGCTATTATTATTACTGTTCAAATTTGACCTGTATAACTGTCATAGCCCGTTGTGTTGATCAGGTCACCGCAGTCAAAGCCAATAAGCTTGACCTCTGAGGTGTCCGTATCGATCAGGAAGTCTCGATGCAGGAGAGCTGCAGTTGCTCATGCCTCCCTGGAGCATTTCGGGTCTGCCCTTCTCTTCATCCATATAACCTCAAGGGGATTTCAGGAACCTGTTCAACCCAAGGCAAGTTTCATGGTGCTCTAGGATCAAGGTCTGTCTTTCAGGCAAACCATTCGTTTGGCTGTGTGATATTCTTACAGATTGGCGGCTTGCTCATGGTCTGGATCAGAGCCAGAAACACCGGCATGGCCTTCCATACATCAGGCCGCAGGAGTACATAGTTAGTAGTTAGAGGAGCATAAGGAAAACCTCAGTGGGTTAGTTTGGGACCATCATGTTTTGGTATACTTAGGCTTTGGAGATTTACTCGTCTGCCTGTACAAGCAAATGATCTGACATCCCATCTTATTCCATAAGGTTTAATATGACGCTGGCCCACCCTTTACAGCTATAACAGCCTCAACCCTTCTAGGAAGGCTTTCCACAAGGGTTTATGGACCTTGCTTTGTGCACTGGTGTGCGGTCATGTTGCAACAGTAAGGGGTCCTGCCCAAACTCTTCCCACAAAGTTGGGAGCATGAAACTGTCCAGAATCTGTTGGTCTGCTGAAGCATTAAGAGTTCCATTCACTGGAACTCAGGGACAAAGCCAACTCCTGAACACCAACCCCACACCATAACCCCCCCTCCACCAAACTTTACACTTGGAGCAAGTCCACAGTCCAGACAAGTACTGTTCTCCTGACAAGTGCCAAACCCAGACTCACCCATCGGATTGTCAAAGGGAGAAGTGTGATTCTTCACTCCAGAGAACACGTCTCCACTGCTGTAGAGTCCAGTGACGGGGCTTTACATCACTGCATGCTACGCTATGCATTGCTCTTGGTGATGTAAGGCTTGCATACAGCTGCTTGGCCATGGAAACCCAGTCCATGAAGCTCTACATCCTGTTCTTGAGCAGCCAATCTGACAGCCCCATTGTGCGAATCAGTTGCTGACGTTACCAATCACTTCCCTTTTGTTATAGACCCGCTGACAGCTGACTGTGGAATATTTAGTAGTGAGGAAATTTCACGACAGGAATTGTTGCACAGGTGGCATCCTATAACGGACCCATGCTGGAATTCACTGAGCTCCCGAGAGCGACCCATTCTTTCTCTAATGTCTGTAGAAGCAGTCTGCATGCCTAGGTGCATGGCACCATCCTGAATTCAATTATTTGGATGGTGTTCTGGCAGATGTTACCTCCCGCCAGCAGGAGGCGCTATTGTTTTTGTGTTCATTTTATGTGTGTTGTAAGTGAACCAGGAAACAGGAAATAGAGCTTAGATGGTCAATCATGCTGGATAGAAGCACAGGTGTTATTAAAAGGCGCTAAAATCAAACGTACAGGTTTACAAGGAGAGTAAAACGTGTTTAAAATCTACATTTTTAAAATAACATTTGCTTAAAAGTATGTAAATGGTGTTATGTTACACTTTTACTGTGACGTGTAATGAGTCATGTGATGTTAATTGAGTTAAATGAGCGTGAACGGTGGAATTGTGGGTAAGAGCCAGCTTGGCAGCAGAGAAGAGACATGCTAACCCAAAAACAACCATAGTTTACCCATGGTCTAGGGGGCGCACATGGTAAATGTTTATAATTGTTTATATTTGTGTAATAATGTACCTTTTTATATGTCTTTTTGTGGATGCAGAGTTTAATCCTGTGTATTTTGAGTTTTACGTGAAACTGTTGCGCTAGCTAATGTGTTTAAGCTTAACCAGCTACGGCTAAAGTTTTAGAGACATTGAAAGGACTGAGTAATTGAGGTCTTGAACACAGGTTTTATTTTCTTGTAGTTTTCACGGTGTCTAATGAAGAAATAAATTCAGAAGACCTCAGAATGACTCGTGGCCATTATTCCGTTGGACCAGTGTAGCTACAACGTCTCTGAGCAGTATTATCGCTATTTGGTTTAAAAATGTTTACAATGTTCGCAGTTGGTGATGTTCACATTAGCCACATGTTTACACAGTGATGTATGCTAGGGCTGCACGATATGTCGTTTAAGCATCGCGATGTGCGCATGCGCAATAGTCACATCGCAGGACATGCGATGTCACTGAACGAACATGTCATGCTGCAATGTTTTTGCTTCTTTACACAATACGAAGAATCACACTGTTCTTATTTTACATACCAGAGGAAGGTTATGTATGTCCAATATCATTTATTTTGCTCCGATATAGTTTTTTCGCTATTTGTTGCTAGTGACATTTAGTTCCTGCGTGCACAATGAAGCATCCAATCATCTCCCGCCACCCCCAAAATCCCGACCACACCCCCGCCCTCACCCCTGCCTACGAGAACGTTTCACCTCGTGAAAGACACGGTACCAGTTAACACAGTTCGCAACGAGGGCTTTAAAAACACGATCCGGTCACGTGATAAGCGGCATTTAATACCGTCGCGCACGTGTTTTTCTCAAATCGCCATCCCAGAGTTATACGAGAAGTGCAAGGGCCAAGTTGAAACGGAGCTGTCGCAAGATCACTATTATGCAGCTACAACAGACAGGTGGTTCCTTATATAAGTCTTACTGTACCCTTTTATTTAGGGTAAGAAACATGCATTATTATCATTTACTTCTCATGACTTTTGACCAAATCTGGTGAAAAGTGCTGCATTGTTTAATATCGCAATATATATCGCAGAAAAAAAAATATCGCAATGTTAAAATTTTCCTATATCGTGCAGCCCTAATGTATGCCATCGTAATCTGCATCTTTGCATCTTGGCTTGTCTAATGAATACTTAGCTCATGGTTTACTCCTACATATTTGGGATGTATCAGATTGTGTAATATTCACTCCACAAGCAAGCATCTGAAAAGGCTATTTCTAATTTCTTGCAGTTTCACTCTGCCGTCATTAGAAGGGAACGTCTCAAAGACAATGCACCTGTCAAGAGTTTATCTGTCTGTTTAGCTGTGTTCTTGTCGAACAGTGAGGGCAGAACAGATGGTGAGTGAACACTTTTAGCAAAATCGTGTATCTGTAAGATGGCCATATTGAGAAATTTGATGGTCCTCCACACCAAAAAGCCAAAGCACCTTAAGATGACTAGCAGGAGGAGACAAGGGGAAATAATGACCATTCAAATATAACCAGAGTCGTATTTCCTTTTCAGCATGTACTTTAAGAGCGTGAGAACCTGAAATATGGCCTCCACACAGAACCTGAAATATTAGGTGGCTTCTATGGTCCCCCCTGAAGAACGCCTGCATGGTTTTTGTCTGCTACCTCTTATGAGGCAAAATCATGAAGCGCTGGCCTAGCTATTCCTGCCCTCACTGTCAGACACATCCAGTCCTCGCATGTGTACGATTTGGAGACGTCAGCGAAACTGATTCATTTCAGAATCCGTCCAGTTTAAAAGCCCAGCAGGTGAGGCAGATGCAGCGCTGTCACACAATGTTCCCCATTACGGATGCGAGGGCCTGATTTGTGGACAACAGCACTAATTAACTCATAACCAGCGTCCGCTCTCCCGAGCCGCTCACTGCTCCCGCTTGGTGGTCCGGGGGCGGACGGTGGACGGTTTCCATGCCGACGGCTCCGTCTGGCACGAGCCGGTCCACAGGGTCACTCGGGAAGGGACAGGCTAATGTGTCGGTGGCCACAGTCTGCCACTCCACAGTCACAAAGTCCTGATCTTTGAGACGCACTCTGGCGATACGAGGCTTCTCGTGCAGCTCTCCCTGTTTTCATTCTCATCTCTCGCTCAGTCAGAGGGGCGGTATCATCCTCAAGGACACCCCATAGCAGAACAGCTCTAAACTATATTGGAGTGGTGGCCTATATCTGTTTATTCCATTCATAAAGTATTCATAATAGGGTCAGAAGAAATCAAGGCACAATCCATTGTTGGGTTGATCAGGGTGGGACAGCAATGAGGATGTAGAACACACAGTAGTACAGTCAGAGTTTCCTACACCCATCATCAACAGTAGTTGCTGCACCCAGATGGAATCAGCCTACAGGAATGAAACTTGGTGGGTAGGTTTGACATTGCGAGGCATGCCAATAATTCAAGTTTCTCGCTCGTCCGTGCATGTGACTTAAGCAAGGACAGGCCTTATCACTGTACCTGACTGACCCAACCGCCACGATTGCAGACATTCGGTAAGCAGCCATCCTGTTAGTGGCAGCACCATTGGCAGACGGCTGCACGGCGCAGGACTACATGCACACAGAACGTTACGACGACTGCCTTTAACACCACGTCAACGTCACCAAAGACTGCAGTGGTCTCGTGCCAGACTGTCATGGAGAATGGCAGTGGGTCATCTTCAGTGACGAGTCCCACTGTAGTCTTGGTGGAGATGACCAACGAATCCGTATGTGGAGGCACCGTGTTCAGCGCCAAGATGAATGGTTTGTTGTCACATGTCCAGAAAGTCTGGGGTCACTCCACCTTCACACCTACCGCACCATCTGCAGAAACCGTGAGAATATTCAAGCTGCATTGGCATGGATTATCACAGGACACCATTAGGAACCTCTACAACTCTTGTAGACGTCTGGCATGTTGTGGTAGCCAACATGGCGGCCCAACGCCATACTGAGACACTACTTCTGTATGTGTAGCTCAATAAATATTACCCATATTACCCAAATGTATCGTCATTTATTGTCCCTGGTAACCTTTATCTTCCTTCCCAACACCACTGCAGTCCCACACTTCCTTCTGGGTACAGCTCTTCGTTTGATGATGAGTGAATATACCAGTTTTGCCATCCTAGTAGTTCCTTTTGCACGAGTGAATAGAAACATGGTATAGGGTTAAAGCTGAGCCATTACACGGCCTGGATCAAAGAAAGGTCAATATCGCTAAAGATTATTAATACTAAACACGTAATGAGACCACAGTAGCCCACATGACAGGATGATTTGTACAGAGCTGTTCAGGATGAGCAGTTAATGTCCCCCTAATCTGTAAGAGCAATGCTGTTCTGATCCAGGCCGATTTGTTATCTCACTGTACGTCATCTCCACTGATACCCTTCATGTTATCTCCCATTGATATTTGTGTTTCAGACTCATTAACCTTTCTATCGATTTGCTGAGGTCTTCATTGCTGAGAGCAGCCAGGTACATTTCACAAAGCATGTGATCTCGCCCAGCCTCGCTTTTGCGGCTCGGAAAGGCCAAACAGACTAATGTTCAACGATTTCAGTGATTTTCAGTTCAGCACAGAGACCACTCATCATGTGCTTAATTCCCAGTCATAACAGTACAAGTTCATTTTTCAACACCAGGCTGAAACAAAAAAACAAAAACACAGAGATAAATATTTAATAGAAAGTTATACAGAAGCCTCAACACTTACAGTACCGGCCTAAAGTTTAGACACGCTCAACCTAGCGCATGGTTTTGGCTTAACCGTTTAACTTCCTGCTCAGCTTTTTGGTTGAGCACATTCTGAATCACTGTATCTTAATGAAGAACATGTTGAACTTAACCCTGATTAAGTTCTGATTGGGCCATCTCTACCGATCGGCAGTGTGGAATGTTCAGTGGAAAACACCCACGGAGTCTTTCAAAAGTGGTGGGTGTAGCTCAGTGGGTAACACCACTATTCAGGGTGCCACCTCTACGTGTGGGAGACTGGAGTTTGAATCCCAGTCTGGGTGACTATGCTGAGCTACACCAATAAGAGTCCTTGGGCAAGACTCCTAACACTACACTGGCCTACCTGTAATCATCAACCTTGTAAGTCGCTCTGGATAAGAGAGTCAGCTAAATGCCAGAAATGTAAATGAAATGTAAAAGATACACCTTCTCTGATCTGTTCTGAGGACAACAGTTACATAACTCCACTTTTTCAGCATAGTAGAGTTTCAGAGGTCTTGATAACCAGAGTTCTGTAACTTTAAAAACATGACTTACCAAACAGTATAATGGTTTTTATGCTAAAGGTGTCTATGCTAAGCTAATGTAATTAAAACGAACTGTGTTGATGTCTTCACTTTCATTCACATTTATTCGAAAGTAGAGCTTTATGCTAAACATAAGGAAACCCTCTATCAGTAGCCGTGTATGAACTTTTGAGTGGGTCTGTAATTATGGCTTCATTGTTTTCAGTATTCAGTGTGTTCGTCTTTTAAGAGACTTGCTTTCAGTTCTTTAAGGAATCTGCATGGATATTTTTTACACCTCCGTTACTGGAAGTTGGTTTTGTTTTCTTCTTCTTTCTGAGAGACCCCAGACACATTCAGTGATGGGTTGGTCTGGACTCTGGGGTATTTAGTCCATTGTTCTGAGAACACCAACAACGTCTTTAATAAACCTTTATTCAGCTTCTTGACAGCCTTTCAGACCTGTAGTGCTGACTTCTCTTCAGCCTGGAGAATGGTGCCCCAATGACTTCCAAAAAGAATTCCAAACAACAGGACACTTTTCCACTCTCTTAAATGAGATCGGGCCCAAAATGGGAGATTATGGTGCGCCCCCCAAAAGAAAATCACATTGCAGTGCTATTGGGACAATCAAAAACGAATTCCAAACAATGATGATTATGATACATTTAGACTGATATTGGTAATATTTATTGAGCTACACATTCAGAAGTAGTGTCTCTCAGTATGGTGTCAGGCCGCCATGTTTGCTCGGGATGGAGTTGTAGAGGTTCCTAATGATGTCCTGTGATAATCCATCCCATGTAGCTTGAATATCCTCACACAGTTCCTGCAGGTTGTGCGGTAAGGTTGGAGGTGGCGTGGCACCAGACTTTGACGTGTGGAGTGTGACACCAAGCCGTTCAATTTGGCTCTGACCACAGTGCCTTCAAACATGGATTCGTTGGTCATCTCCACCAAGACAAACGCGGGACTCATGACTGTAGATGACCTCCATCAGAGTCACTCCATGACAGTCTGGTTGTTGGGTCAATCAGGTACAGTGATAAGGCCCGTCCATGCTGAGGCCACATGCATGGCCAAGCATAGAACTTGAATCATTCACATGCGTCACAATGTGAAACCTAACCGCCAAGTTCACATTTATGGCATTTAGCTGGCGCTCCTATCCAGAGCCACTTACAAGGGTTTTCGTATTACAGGTAGGCCAGTGTAGTGTTAGGAGTCTTGTCCAAGAACTCCTTGTTGTTGGTGTAGCACAGCATAGTAACCCAGACCAGGTATCGAACTCCCATCTCCCAAATGGTGTGCTAGCTCTCTGGGGGCTAATGGTCTTATCCACTAAGCCACATGTTGGTTGATTCCATCTAGATACAACTATATGTTCCACTATTCTTTTAATGATGAGTGTATTTAATTTGAATCTATTATTTCAAAAGTGGTTTGGGGGTCTACAAAAAACATAGGCTACAGAGAATGACTGAAACGAGTGTAAGCCTCCCAGTAGTTACTCAGGTCTCTATATAGTGTCACAAGCCCAGGGACCAATGGTACACCAAGTCATACCTACAAAAACTGTCTAGGGAAGGATCTCTCTCTGGAAGAGTCTGAAGCGCAATCTTCAAGGCCCCCCAATGTTTCCCGTCGTTGCTCTAGCCGCCATTTCCGGCTGAGCGCACAGTTTATATAGTGATTGGCGCCCCCTTGTGGTCCAACGTGATAATCAGTATCTCCCCCTAGCCAGTGACCTTACCTAACAATAGTATAACCACTGCCTTTACTAAAGTGCAGAAAATGGCCAACAAAAATTGTGTATTAACAGATGGACTACAGCCTTTAACTCTACACCAGCCAGGTGGAGCTACAAGGTGTTTCTAATAAAGTGGCCAGCGAAGGAATACACTAGCCCAGAATGAATCATATGAAGCTGTTGCAGTACATAAAGGACTTTACTTAGGCTGAGTCGAGAAGAGTTAAACCCTGAGTCACTTCTGTGGGTGAGCTTACCTCTGCTCTCTATTAATCAGGTCTGGAAGTGGTCTTGACAGCCGGGTGACCCTGACGAGAGCAATTTAGTCTCTGCCTCTCACCCAACACAGCCCGTGTGATCAATTTTCAGCGACGGACGGAACAAAAAAAACCTATATGGCTACAATTCGAAGAAGCTGACATTTATCAGAGTTCAATACTTAGTCTCCCCTGGCACTTTCATAGAGCCGCATAACTCTCGCCTTCATAATGACAGATCAAAGATTTGATTTTCTCCCTCTTTTTGAAGTCCCCCTCTGCCTTTCCGTAGCCCCGGCCTATTAGTCATAGCCACAACCTGCGAAGAAGCTGCCGGGCCCAAGGTTCACCGTTATAAATAGTAGCTGTCGAAAGTGGCCGTTGTGTTTATTACCCGCTTTGAGGCAGCCTTGTTGTTTTCCCCAGGTGAATATGAAAACGACATGCTGCCCAACAAAGGCTCTGGCACCTCGTGTCACCGTCTCCTGCGAGAGGAATATGCGGGGCGATTATCTCTGTCCGCTCAACTCAGCTATTAAAATAATGGGCGTGCGGCAGGTTGTTCTGCACGGCACTGCTGAGATCATTAGGACTGACAGGTCTGTGTGTTCGGGCTGATTGTAACACCAAGGGACTATAATGCAAAGCCAGCCATGTGATGCCTACACAGAACAGGATCACTGGCTGTAGATGAAGGCTCTGACCTTAGTGCTGGCCAGCACCTGTGATTAGTGAATGAGTTTGACCCATATACTAGTGATATACAAGCTCACCAAACAAATAGTTACCTCATAGCATGTAAGACCTTCATGAGCACCATGAGAACATCATACCTACAGTAAGATATGGTGGTGGTAGTGGTGGTCTGGGGCTCTTTTGCTGCTTCAGGTCCTGGTAGAGTTGCTGTGATAAGTGGAACCATGAATTTCCCTGCCAAAATCTACCAAAAGATCCTGAAGGAGAATGTCCGGCCATCTGTTTGTGATCTCAAGCTGAAACGAACTTGGGTTCTGCAGCAGGACAATGATCCAAAACACACCAGCAAGTCCACCTCTGAATGGCTGAAGAAAAACAAAGTGACTTTGGAGTGGCCTCGTCAAAGTCCTGACCTGAATCCTATTGAGCTGCTGTGGCATGACCTTAAAAAGCAAAGAGGAGTGGGCCGAAATTCCTCCACATTCATTTACTTGTGTTGTTTTTGACTAATATTTAAATTTGTTTGATGATCTGAAACAAACATGCAAAAAAATTAGAAATCATGAAGGCGGCAAACACTTTTTCACACCACTGTATATATATATGTATGCATATGATGCATATGATGCATTCATACTCGCCCTGGTCACGTGGGTATGAGTGCATCAGGTACAGCGGTGTTGTTGGAGCTTTGCCCACATCAGCTTTACTGCTACGTTGAAATCGAGTCAGGAATGCTGACCACTGATGGATCGGTAGAGCACGGCCAACACATGGCTAACTGTGTCTCGACAGATGAACGTTGAGAGCTTGCCCATAAAAAATGTGATGTCACTTCAGCCCCTATCTCTCTCTCTCTCTCTCTGTCTCTCTCTCTGTCTCTCTCTCTCTCTCTCTCTGTCTCTCTCTCTGTCTCTCTCTCTCTCTGTCTCTCTCTGTCTCTCTCTCTGTCTCTCTCTCTCTCTCTCTCTCTGTCTCTCTCTCTCTCTCTCTCTCTCTCTCTCTCTCTCTCTCTCTCTGTCTTTCTGTCTCTCTTTGTCTCTCTCTCTCTCTGTCTCTCTCTGTCTCTCTTTGTCTCTCTCTCTCTGTCTCTCTGTCTCTCTCTCTCTCTCTCTGTCTCTCTGTCTCTCTCTGTCTCTCTCTCTGTCTCTCTCTCTCTCACTGAAGCGTTATCTATCCCTCCTCTGGGCTCCTTTCTTCTACTGTCCCTTCCTCCTTGTGGTCTTACTCCCCACTGTCCTCTGCTCCCATCTCTATGGTCTTACCTCTATCATCTCTATTGCTACAAAGGTTTAAACTATTTCAGTCTTTACCCCAGCTGTATACTGTTAGAACAGCAGCCAGCAGCAGGTTTGTTTAATAGGAAGGAGGCTGACGTTACATCAGTTATTATTCATTTAGCTAGTTAGCTTGATCTCCATGGAAAATCATCACTCTGCACTTTACATTAGCATATTTAAACTTGCACATATAGACTGACCTACTGTTATCTTCCATCCATATTGTATATATATATAATATTCCATGCCCTGTATATACCCTGCATCTCTCATCTAGCTCAGCCTTACCATAGGGCTATATGCTAATGTGTACATCTGCATATATCATAGTTTCTATTCATAACTTTTATTCATAACTGTAAATTAGTATAAACAGAGATTTTAGTGTTTAGTATTGTAAATATTTGTTGTCTAATTTATATGTTTGTATTAAAGTACTGTAAGGGACTACGCACCTATGTTTTTCACTCACCTTCACACCTGTGAAAATGTGATGTGACAATAAAAGTGATTTGATTTGATTTAATGCTTAACCACCACAGTTCCTGTAGGTGGAGTATCTGTTTAATGAGAACGCGAAAAACCCTGAATGACAGGGAATGTAATCAATGCATGGTGTGCAATCAATCAAGGGGTGAAACCCTTTTAGACTCCCGGAATGTCTCCAAAATCAAAATTCCCCAAAAATTGTTATTGTTAAAAGTTGTTAAAATAATTATTGTAACATTATGCTGCTCATTAGGCAAACAATAGATGCTCAAATCCAAATTCAGGGAAAGGCCGTTGTCTGATCTGCTACACCCACCAATCGGCAAGTAGCACTGGTCTGCTGCCGAGTGGCACTGTGGTAAACTGGTTTGCCCAGTTGGTCGTTCATAGCCTGGCAGTTGTAACCTGACACAGGATACCTCTCACAACCTATAGAATATTTAACATGTAAATCTGAAAACATGCCCAATTTCCCAAGAGTTGTGTGGAAAGAGGGAACTGTTACTCGTTTCTCGAACTGAAGATGAAACAGGAGATCTCGGGTAATATGTGGTGGAGCGCCAAACTAGAAAAGACCATTTCTAGTAGAAGGATTGTTAAACCAAACCTTTTGTTGCTATTGAAGCATCTGCGTAACTGGTGAGTAAGTTAGCCAGCAAGGGAGTACACATGTGATGAAGCCAAGTACCTGCCTTATTTGTTTACCTGACTGAACCGACAGCCACAGTTGCGGACATTTAGTGAGCGGTGATGCCCTCCATGGGTCATTCTACACTACATGAATAGCAGTAGAATAAATCAGCATGGCTGCCACCAACAAATCCGGTTTATATTGTGTTTTAGATGCTGGTATGCTAGTCAACCAGTACGACCATGCTAGGTAACCAGCTAAACCAGCACCAGACTATATATACTAATATAAGGCTCTAGTGTTGAGGTCGAGACAGCGGTGTAAAGGTCGAGGCAGCGGTGTTGATGTCGAGGCAGCAGTGTTGAGCTAGAGGCAGCGGTGTTGATGTCGAGGCAGCAGTGTTGAGGTAGAGGCAGCAGTGTTGAGCTAGAGGCAGCGGTGTTGAGGTAGAGGCAGCGGGTGTTGAGGTAGAGGCAGCGGTGTTGAGGTAGGGGCAGCGATGTTGAGGTAGGGGCAGTAGTGTTGAGGTAGGGGCAGTAGTGTTGAGGTAGGGGCAGTAGTTTTGAGGTAGGGGCAGCAGTGTTGAGGTAGAGGCAGCAGTGTTGAGGTAGAGGCAATAGTGTTGAGGTAGAGACAGTAGCGTTGAGCTAGAGACAGCGGTGTTGAGGTAGAGGCAGCGGTGTTGAGGGAGAGACAGCAGTGTTGAGAGAGGTATTGACAGCTCTGTTGAGATAGAGACAGCAGTGTTGGAATAGAGGCAGTAGTGTTGAGGTAGAGACAGCAGTGTTGAGATAGAGGCAGTAGTGTTGAGGTAGAGGCAGCGGTGTTGAGGTAGAGACAGCAGTGTTGAGACAGATGCAATAGTGTTGAGGTAGAGGCAGTAGTGTTGAGGTAGAGACGGCGGTGTTTAGATAGAGGCAGTAGTGTTGAGGTAGAGACAGCGGTGTTTAGATAGAGGCAATAGTGTTGAGGTAGAGACAGCAGTGTTGAGACAGATGCAATAGTGTTGAGGTAGAGACAGCAGTGTTGAGGTAGAGACAGCAGTGTTGAGACAGATGCAATAGTGTTGAGGTAGAGACAGCAGTGTTGAGACAGATGCAATAGTGTTGAGGTAGAGACAGCAGTGTTGAGACTGAAGCAATAGTGTTGAGGTAGAGACAGCAGTGTTGAGACTGAGGCAATAGTGTTGAGGTAGAGGCAGCAGTGTTGAGACTGAGGCAATAGTGTTGAGGTAGAGGCAGCAGTGTTGAGACAGATGCAATAGTGTTGAGGTAGAGGCAGCAGTGTTGAGACAGATGCAATAGTGTTGAGGTAGAGACAGCAGTGTTGAGACAGATGCAATAGTGTTGAGGTAGAGACAGCAGTGTTGAGACTGAGGCAATAGTGTTGAGGTAGAGGCAGTAGTGTTGAGACTGAGGCAGTAGTGTTGAACCGGAGGAAGCTGAGAGAGGATTCAGGATCGGTGGAAGAAACATCACTAACCTTCGCTATGCGGACGACACAGCACTCACAGCAGAGAGTATAGAGAACCTGAAGGCCCTTATACAGAAGGTCAAAGAACCGAGTGAAAAGAGGGGCCCTCAGCTCAACATAAAGAGGACTGAGGTCATGACGACAGGAACGAGTGCCCACTTTACCACTGATGGAGAAGATGTGGAAATGGTGGACGGCTTTTGCCTACTCACTTCAATTATTAACAACAAAGAGTCGGGCACTCGAGAAACACAGCACAGGCTGGCACTCGGCAGGGCAAGGATGACGGAGCTCGAACAGAGCTTCAGGTCCAAGCAGGACTGTCCAGGCCGTGGTCCTCTCTCAGGTTCCTTCTGGTAGTGAACACTAGAGAATAAACCAATCAGGCCTCACCTCTCGCTCACAACCCAGATTCCCAAACTGGAGCTCTTCAGTTTGAACATATTTTGAGTAGAACTGATTCAGACTGATCGTGCTTGGAGGAGAGGAAGGCAAAACAGGAAAAGGCCAACCAGGAACAACCTGAGAACCTAAGTAGAGAACATATAGCACGTCATACTGAGTTGGGTGGCATGGTGGGTATCACCGTCGCCTTACAGCAAGATGGACCTGGGCTCGATACCCAGCCGGGGGGGTCTGGGGTCCTGCCTGTGTAGTGTTTGCATGTGGTCTCTCAGTGTTCACATGGGTTTCCTCCCACAGCCCAAACCTGCTCTCAGACGTGCTGGTGATCCTGAAGCGCCCTCTAGGTATGGGGGCATGTGCATGTCTGTGTGTCTGCCCTGTGATGGACTTTCAGCCTGTCCAGTGTGTATCCTTCCTTCTGCCCACCGAACGATAGTATAGGCTCCAGCACCCCCCATATGCTGAACGATGATTGGTTCAGAAGACGCTTGGAGTGAGTATGTCTAGTTGATATGTTTTATTTCTCATTTTAAGAGAAATAAGCTTATTAAAAATGTAAGCTCATTATGTAATAAGCTTAAAGTATGAATAATTACATTTCCAAATGTTTTTTTATTCAAAGTAATATTTTACAATTAATGAATATTAACTACTATTATTTAATCATAAATGAATAATATGATTACAATTACTATTCATTAAAATGACCAATATGATTTATTATAACTTACAGGGGTTGGACAATGAAACTGAAACACCTGGTTTTAGACCACAGTCATTTATTAGTATGGTGTAGGGCCTCCTTCTGCGGCCAATACAGCGTCAGTTGGTCTTGGGAATGACATATACTGCGTCCTGCACAGTGGTCAGAGGGAGTTTCAGCCATTCTTCTTGCAGGATAGTGGCCAGGTCACTACGTGATGCTGGTGGAGGTTCGTCCTTCTTGGTGGTATGCTGACATTACCCTGGATACCGTGGCTCTTGATACATCACAAAGACTTGCTGTCTTGGTCACAGATGCGCCAGGCTAGGGGAAATTTACAAGTCTCTACATTTAACCCATCCGTGAAGTGAAACACTCACCTGGAGCGGTGGGCAGCCCTATCCACGGCGCCCGGGGAGCAGTTGGGAGTTAGGTGCCTTGCTCAAGGGCACCTTAGTCGTTACTGTCAGTTCAGGGAATCAAACCGGCAACCCTCCGGTCACAAGGCTGGGTCCCTAACCTCCAGCCCACGACTGCCTACTGAAAGCACTTAACAAGCTTTCAGTTTACCAGGGGCTAGTAGACCATCATGCTCATTGAGCACCTACTAACTATGCATGTCAAGCAGAGCCGAGAAACAGCAGAGTCAACAAGCCAAGGCCATTAGAGCTGTAGAGGGACAGAGCTGGTGTCGTAAAGCTCAGTACGGCTTGGAACGTTCCACTCCTGGGTTTCAGCCACATGCAGTCATATGTTTGACCACCCCCAGCCAAATTACAGGCTGTGTTGATTTTCTAAGTGTAAATAAATGACCACGTCCTCCACAGGGAGTGAAGTTAAATGCTACCATGCGCCCCAGGGGACTCTGCCTGGACGTCGTGAGGCTCTCCTGAGAGGGAGGCTGGTGCCTGGTACTGCCTCGCACAGAGTCGTTGTGGTTCAGCTGATGATGTGCATGTGTTGCTTGTGTCACTCCATGTAGGACTGTGGTGTAGTTTGTGTGGGTTACAGTCTACCACCAAATATATAGCGGCCTTAACATGCCAGACGTCTCGGTATGGAGTTGTAGAGGTTCCTAATGGTGTTCTGTGAAAATCCATCCCATGCAGCTTGAATATCCTCACACAGTTCCTGCAGATGGTGCGGTAGGGGTGGAGGTGGAGTGACACCAGGCCTTCTGGACAGTTCATCTCGGTGCTGACCATGGTGCCTCCTCACACGGATTCGTTGGTCGTCTCCACCAAGACTAAAGCAGGACTCGTCACTGAAGATGGTCCACTGCCATTCTGAGTTGCTCCATGACAGTCTGCCATGACACCATTGCAGTCTTCGGTGACGTGGTGTTAAGGACAGTCATTGTAACAGTCTACGTGTGTGTAGTCTTGCATCGTGCAGCCGTCTGCCAACGGTGCTGGCACTAACAGGATGACTCATGAAGGGCATCACTGCTCACTGAATGTCCCCAGTCGTGGCTGTTGGGTCATACAGGTACACTGATAAGTCACATGCACGGCCGAGCGTGAAACTCGAATCACTCAGTCTCATGATGTCAAACCTACCCACCGAGTTCATTCCTTTGGCCGGTTCCTTCTTGGTGCATCTATTTGTGCAGGTACTTGAGCAGCCGCTCGAAGAATGTGCATCAAATGATAGTACAGTTGGTCAGATTTGGTGGATGCCTTCGCTGCACAATTCCGAGGAGAATACCCTGTAGACTGGAGTTTTAGCCACTCCTGGTAGACCCGTATGACCATACGCTTCCATACGCCTGCAGATTCAGCTACTTCCTCACACGTGGTCTTTGGCCACGCCCATACGCAGTCACTCCTTTTAGCCAATCATTAACATCTGCTTTGGAGCCATTTACCACACATGGAACGAGACACTGACTGCACTGTAGCTCCTCTTCTCAATCTACAGATCCCGTCTCTCACACCCCACAGGTATTTATAGCTTCATCATTCTCGCGCAGCGCCATCTGCAATTCCATATCAACTGTGCATGTAGGTTCACACTATCCCCTCTACACACTATCCCCTCTACACACTATCCCCTCTACACACTATCCCCCTCTACACACTATCCCCCTCTACACACTATCCCCTGTACATACTATCTCCTCTACACACTATTCACTCTACACACTATCCCCTCTACACACTATCCCCTCTACATACTATCCCCTCTACACACTATCCCCTCTACACACTATCCCCTCTACACACTATCCCCTCTACACACTATCCCCTCTACACACTATCCCCCTCTACACACTATCCCCCTCTACACACTATCCCCTGTACATACTATCTCCTCTACACACTATTCACTCTACACACTATCCCCTCTACACACTATCCCCTCTACACACTATCCCCTCTACACACTATCCCCTCTACACACTATCCCCTCTACATACTATCCCCTCTACATACTTATCCCTCTACACACTATCCCCTCTACATAGACTATCCCCCTCTACACACTATCCCCCTCTACATACTATCCCCTCTACACACTATCCCCTCTACATACTATCCCCTCTACACACTATCCCCTCTACACACTATCCCCTCTACATACTATCCCCTCTACACACTATCCCCTCTACACACTATCCCCTCTACACACTATCCCCTCTACACACTATCCCCTCTACATACTATCCCCTCTACACACTATCCCCTCTACACACTATCCCCTCTACATACTATCTGCCCTCTACACAGCTATCCCCTCTAACCACTACTATCCCCTCTACAACACTATCCCCTCTACACCTATCCCCTCAACACCACTATCCCTCTCTACATACTATCCCCTCTACACAAATATCCCCCTCTAACACACTATCCCCCTACATACCTACTATCCAATCTACACACTATCCCCTCTACAACACTAAGCCCTCTATCACACTATCCCCTTACAAACACCTATCCCCTCTACTCACACTATCCCCATCTGTACACACTTCCCCCTCTACTACTATCCCCTCTACACACTATCCCCTCTACCACTATCCCCTCTACCACACTATCCCTCTCTAACACCTATCCCCTCTACATACTATCCCATCTACACACTATCCCCTCTACACACTATCCCCTCTACATACTATCCCCTCTACACACTATCCCCTCTACACACTATCCCCCTCTACATACTATCCCCTCTACACATTATCCCCTCTACACACTATCCCCTCTACACATTATCCCCCTCTACACACTATCCCCCTCTACATACTATCCCCTCTACACACTATCCCCCTCTACATACTATCCCCTCTACATACTATCCCCTCTACATACTATCCCCCTCTACATACTATCCCCCTCTACACCTATTCCCTCTACATACATCCCCTCTACACACCTATCCCCCTACTACACACTATCCACTCTACAAACACTATCCCCTCTACACACTATCCCCTCACTACATACTATCACCCTCTACCATTATCCCCTCTACACACTAATCCCCCTCTACACCACTATCCCCCTCTACACACTATCCCCCTCTACACACTACTAAAACTCTACATACTACTAACCCCCTCTACACACTATCCCCTCTACATACTACCCCATCTTACACATACTACCCCCCTCTACACACTATCCCTCTACACACTATCCCCTCTAAACATTACTACCCCCTCTACACACTATCCCCCTCTACAACCTATCCCCACAACACACTATTTCCCCATCTACACACTATCTCCTCTACAATACCACTATCCCCCTCTACACACTATCCCCTCTACAAGACAACTATCCCCTCAGACACACTATCCCCTACACATTATCCCCTCTACATACTATCCCCCCCTCTACACACTATCCCCTCTACACACGTATCACCTCGACATACTAACCCCCTCTACACACTATTCCCGCTCTACACACTTTAGTCCCTTCTACATACTATCCCCTCAACCCACACTACACTCCGTCTACACCACTACCCCCTCCTACACACTATCCCTCTACACAACACCTATCCCCTCTCTAAACACTATCCCCTTACACACTATACCACTCTACACCTACATACTATCCCCCTCTACACACTATCACCCTCTATAACACTATCTCCCCTCTACACACTATCCCACTCTACACACTATCTCCTCTACATACTAGTCTCCTCTACATACATCCCCTCTTACACACTATCCCCTCTACACACTTATCTCCTCTTTTTTACTATCCCCTCTACACACTATCCTTCTTACCCACCTATCCCTCTACAATACTATCCCCTCTACACACTATCGGTTATCCCCTCCTACATACTATCCCCTCTAACATACTATCCCCTCTACACAACTATATCCCCTCTACATAACTATCCCCTCCTACAACACTATCCCTCTACAACATACTATCCCCTCTACACACTAGCCCCCCTCTACACCACTATCACCATTCTACATACTACCCCCTCTATCATACCTATCCCACTCTAGCCACTATTCCCCTCTACACACTATCCCCCTCTACACCACTATCCCCCTCTACATTACTATCCCCTCTACACACTTATCCCCTCTACATACTGACCCCCTCTCCATACTATCCCCTCTACACATTATCCCCTCTAAACAACTATCCCTCTCTACATACTATCCCCCTCTACATACTATCCCCCTCTACATACTATCATCCCCTCTACACATTATCCCCTCTACATTACTATCCCCTCTACATACTATCCCCTCTACACACTATCCACCTCTACATAACTATCCCCCCTGCTCACACATTATCCCCCTCTACACACTAGTCCCCTCTACACAATTATCCACCTCTACACACTATCCCCTCTACATACTATCCCTCTCTACATAACTATCCTCCTCTACATACTATCCCCCTCTACACACCTATACCCTCTACACACTATCCCCCTCTACACCTATCCCCTCTAACAACACTACCCCCTCATACACACTATCCCCTCTACACACTATTGCCACTCTACACATTTATCCCCTCCTACACAGTTATCCCCTCTACAACACTATCCCCCCTACACATTCCTTACACACCCTCTACACACTATCTCCCCTTACCACACTATCACCTCTACCACACTTACCCCCTCTACACACTAATACGCTCTACACATTATCCCCTCTTTACACACTATCCCCTCTACACACTTAGCCCCCTCTAACACCCTATCCTCTCTACAACATATACCCCCTCTACATACTATCCCCTCTTACACACTATCCCCTCTACACACTATCCCCTCTACACACTAATCTCCCTCTACACGACGATCCCCCTCTAGCACACTATCTCCTCTATACAACACGATCCCCTCTACACACTATCTCCTCTTACACACTATCCCCTCTACACATTATCCCCCTCTACACACTATCCCCCTCTAACACATTATCCCCTTCTACACACTATCCCCTCTACACACTAATCCCCCTCTACACACTTATCCCCTCTACACACCTATCTCCTCCACACACTATCCCCTTTACACACTATTCCCCTACTACAACACTATTCACCCTCTACCACGTTATCCCCTCTACACACTATCCCCTCTAACACACTATCATCCTCTACACACGATCTCCTCTACGCCACCTCCTCTACACACGATCTCCTCTACACACTATCTCACCTTTACACCACTATCCCCTCTACACACTATCCCTTCTACATACTTACCCCTCTACACACTATCCCCTCTACACACCTATCCCCTCTACTACCTGATCCACCCTCTACAACACTATCCCCTCTACACACTATCCACTCTACACATTTCGCCCTCTACACACTATCCACTCGTACACACTATCCCTCCCTACACAACTACCCCCTCTACACACTACCCACCTCCCCCCTCACACACTATCCCCTCTACATACTTCCCCTCTACCACTATACGCTCTACCACATTATCCCCTCTACATTACTATCCCCTCTACACACTATCCCCTCTACACACTATCCTCTCTACACTTACCCCCTCTGCTACATACTATCCCCTCTACACTCTCCCCTCTACACCCTATCCACTCTACACACGATCCCTCTCAACACATTCCCCTCTACCACTATCTCCCTCTACACACATCCCATCTAACACACTAGCTCCTGCTACAACACACTTATAACCTCTACACAATATCTCCTCTACAAACACTATCCCCTCTACACACTATCATCCCTCTACCCACTATCCCCCACTACATTACTATCCCCCTACCACACTATACCCTCTACACACTATCTCCTCTACGCACTGTCCTCTACACACTCCTCTTACCACACTCCTCTACACACTCCTCTACACACTATCTCCTTTACACACTATCCCCTCTTACACACTATCCCCTCTACCACATTATCCCCTCTACACATTATCCCGGCGTGGCTACACACTATCACCTCTACAATCTATCCCCCTCTACCACACTATCGGCCCTCGACACAATATCCCCTTCTACACACTATCTCCTCCACAACATTATCTCCTGTACACACTCATCCCCTCTACACACTATCTCCCTCTACACAGTAATCCCCTCTACACACTTATTACCCTATACACACTATCTCCTCTACACACTCATCCCACTACATACTATCCCCATCTACACACTATCCCCTCGACCCACACTATCTCCTCTACGCACTCCTCTACACACTCCTCTACCACACTTCCAAAAAAAAAATAAAATACACACTCCTCTACACACTCCTCTACACAACTCCTCTACACACCTATCTCCTTTACAACACTAATCCCCTCTACACACTATCCACTCTAAACATTATTCCCCTCTACACACATACCCTCTACACTCACTATCATCCTCTACGCACGTCCTCTACACACTCCTCTCTACACAACTCCTCCTACAACACTCCTCTACACACATCTCTCTACACACTCCTCTACGAACACTATCTCTTTACACACTATCCCCTCTACACCACTATCCCCTCTACACACTATCTGCTCTAAACGCAACTCCTCTACACACGATTCCCTCTACACACTATCCCCTCTACATACT